>BEXV01000094.1:254087-267253 GCA_003118195.1 Hemicentrotus pulcherrimus
GGGGGGGAAGATAAAGAAGAAAGTACATTCGTTGTCTGAACTACATTTGAAGAAAGCAAATCAAACAAATTTACCTTGTAGACTGATTGACCATCAACCCTTGGAGGAAGGCCATCTCTGAAATCATCCAGACCATCTTGGACAAAAGTCCATTGACCTCCTTGGAGTGATTTTGACAGGTCACCTGGCTTCCTACTTTTGAGAAATCTTGTACGTAACCTTTCTTTGAACCTGAAAGTGGGGGAAACAGAGGTGATGTCAAGGACAAAGTAGAATATCCCTTTCTCATTTTGGAGATATTTTAACCATCTGCAAGAAATGGGGAAAATATCGTAGAACTAGGAACTAAAATAATAATATCAAACATTTTCATTTGAGTTGCATTGACTGTATTGAAACTGGATAAGGATAAGGCCTAGAATAAATATGTAGTCTGGCCAGGTTACAATGTAGGTCTAGAGTGGCGTAACCTAGATGCATTCACTGCCATGATTCGTACCCAAACTAGACATATTTGACATGACACTGCCCAGACATCTAGACACACTCAAATCAACCCGTAGGCTACCACACAACCACAACAGAAATTATTGAAAACTCATCAAAAACATCCTAAAAACACTTTCATTCTGTTGCCTAAAATGCAATATAGGTGTGAAAATCTGGAAGACTGTGGGCGCTTATGCACGGTGATAAGATTCTAAATGATGAATATTTTCCTTTAATCCAATTATCATCATGTCAGTACGCGGACAAGCGCACGCCACAAACCCTCATTCATACCTCAAGCGGCCGACCATACACTAAATCTCACATACGGGACTACACAATACAAAATGCTCTTTTAAAATGCATGTTTTCTNTAAAAGTGTCAGTATGCGGGCAATTGCAAGCGCACGCCACAAACCCTTATTCATACCTCAAGCGGCCAACCATACACCAAATCTCACATATGGGACTACACAATACAAAACTCTCTTTTTAAATGCATGTTTTCTCACCATTCCTGACTTTGGATCTTCTTATCGCTCAGTGTCTGTACGAGCAGCAAGTCATATTTTCTTTCAGCCATTTGGAAAACGGTCTATAAACCTGAAATTATAATCCAGAGATGAGATTTTACCCGTGCTTTTCTCTCGGCTGTGTCGACAAATTTACTATTTGGGTAAATCACGTACTTGCGCACTCAATGCCTGACGAAAATATACACCCTTGTTCTCGTCTTTGACAACGAAAACGTTTGACTTTAATTGAATTTTCGAACTTTATATGTTTCCAATCAATATTCTTTAAATTTCAACATCACAACTAGACAATTTCATTAGCTAAAAACTGTTAATTCTGCAAAGTACACGTTTTGCCTCGTACATAGAATATCAATCCGCTACCAACAGTTGGTTGCTATGGAAATGGCTGACAGGTGTCCCACAGCGGCGCGACGAAAACATTATTGTTATATAGAATCCCATTATACAGGGTTGAAATCAGCGGCGGATCCAAGATTTATCAGGGGGGGGGGTGTAGAGCCCCCGGACGTGCTAGAAATAGCCGTCTTGGCGGTATAAACTCTAATCTTTCCCTTGGAATTTACAATGCCCCTATAATGCTTCATTTCGTTGGAAATAAATTCTCTCTGTCATGCACACAAACTATTAAAGGATAATACAATAAAGTGTTGTCTTGGATGGTGTACTGGGAACCAACGTAGAGCCCCAACTGGGGGTCCATGCAGGGGTGGAGCACATGGACGCTGTCGAATGTTAAAACCTTCAAAACCTTCAAAGTTCAAGATAGCCGTCGTGAGCGACAGAAACTCTAATTTATGCATTGAGTTAGCACTCCCCTATTGGTGTATTTCTTTGGAAATCTCTCTCACACAGGCACACATACACATTATCTCTCTCTTTCGCTCTCTTTCCTAAGGATTGTGTTATAGAACAAAGGGTTGTCGTGGAAACCACCTCTATATTAACGAAGCTTTTTTCTTCTCCTTATTTAGGCGAAGGGGGGGGGGGGCGATTCGACCCCTTCCTAGATCCACCACTTAAAAATAATACCACGTTGTTCCAACAAGAGGATAATGAGGAGAGCTTAATCGACTCTTAGTTAAGAAGTATTTTTTTCTGAAAAAATAGGCCGAAATGCAAATTAATTGTTCTCTTTTCATGCAGGCTGTCTCATTTATTCATCAAGTCTTCTCTCTCTCTCTCTCTCTCTCTCCTCCTCATCTCACTTTTGGCATCCTCTTTTCACAGTCTTCTTCTAATATTCTCAAAAATTCATCTCTAAGTAACAGAACAAAGATAAGCAAAGAAGAAGAAAAAAAAAGGCTGAGCTCTTTCCCTTCTCCTATAACTCCAACTCCACTTCAACTTGAAGCACAAGAAGAAGAAGAAGAAGAAGAAGAAGAAGAAGAAGAAGAAGAAGAAGAAAGAAAAAGGAAACAAAGAAGAAGGAGAAGAAGAAATATATAATCAAAGAAGGAGGAGGAGGATAACAAAACGGATAGGTTAGGAAAACATAATGAAGAAGTGCATGAATTCAATCAGGCACTAGACGCAACCATATTACTGTTTTGATCGTAAACTTTATTACAGTCTATATACATATATAACTTTCAAAATTTTCCCTAAGTGCGACAATAACTCTTCAGTAATACAATATACTTTAACCAACAATTTTCATTTTTTCTGATCATAGAAGTGCAAGGTATTGAAGAGTGATTAATACTCAAAATGAATTCTGGTAAAATATATATGTAATTCATTCTCAATAACCCCCAATAAAACACACACGGTTCTTCTACTGATACAAAGATAAATATCTCCATCCATATTCACAATTACCAATAGTTCAATGATTGTACCTCAATTATTATAATAGATGCTCAATATTTAGTTATATGGAATACACCTAAACGAGCGAGTACTGTATATCAAATGTATTTACATCATTTTAAACAAGATTATTGTGTTAACTACA
The DNA here is from genome assembly GCA_003118195.1 of Hemicentrotus pulcherrimus. NCBI lineage: Eukaryota > Metazoa > Echinodermata > Echinoidea > Camarodonta > Strongylocentrotidae > Hemicentrotus > Hemicentrotus pulcherrimus. Next base: position 257,070 of record BEXV01000094.1, read on the forward strand.
TGTTTATATATATATCCATGAAAACGATGTAATTCATTTTTTGGTATCTTCTATTCCATCTTCCAGTTGTTTGCAAGACGACAGTACAATCTTCGACAGTTCTCTGCAGATCGTATAATGGTATGCAAGATTTTATAGAGAAGTAAAATAATCTTAAAAGCAAAATCCCCGAGCTACCTCCATAAATACCATCCCTAAAAACAAAATTGTGCAAGTGTAATTTTAATAATGAGGATTGAATATGAACAGGATAAGAAATTAGGCTAAAACAGTACACCAATGAGAGTTATTATTTGAAAATATCAATAAAAACGAGGAAAAAGTAGGTTTTCAGAAATAAATTTCTGCTTATGTTGCCCAATTTAAAAAAATTTCCATGACTTAAAAAAAACAAAAAAACCCGAGTTAGGCTAAATTCTATTCGTTATTTCCATTTTTTGTCTTCATAGCACAATCCATAATTTCTTCAAATGCTTACTTCATGCACCAGCGGCATACGCAGGATTTTTTCAAGGGNAAAACAAAGGGGGGGGGGTTGAACCCCCAAACTCTCTCCCCCCCCTGCGTACGCCCATGTCATGCATTCATGTTAGCACTGTGTTTTCTCCTTGAATATTACACCATTAAGTATATGTTTTTTCTTAAATAATTTCCATTCCATGTTTTAAAGGTAGTAGACTTTTCCCTGAATGTGCAGAAGGATTGCACAAAATTCCTTATTTTCATTCTTGTTTTTATAGGCTAGTTTAACTTATCAATGAATATGAATGCAACATATTATTATGCAAAATATAAGACTTTCTTTCCAACATGTTTTTGTTTATATTCTACAAACTGTCTACAGAACACTCTCATCGGTATGATCGAGAGAACTGTCAATATCATTCCTCATAAGAATTTTTTTTTTGCATAGGAAAACACAAAAATAGATAAAATCTTTTGCTATTTTTTATAAATTCTCATGGTATTTAAATCACATTGCGCGCTCAGTTTCGAAAAAGGCATAGAGAATGAAAAATAAAGACACATTAGGCTTTTGATAGCGCATGCGCAATCAATACTCTTTGCAAAAATAAAAATCTACACCTTTGTGTGTTACATTTTCAAACAAGGTCATGAGACAATAAAAAGAGAAACATAACATTATATACCTATAATGCCCTTTTCTCAGACAGCTGCCTCAAGAGCAGTTTGAGTCGCTACTAAAGCAAGATGCACTATATCAAATATTTCAAAAAAATATTAAAATGTAAACCCTTCACATTGCGTTACGTATACTGATTTCATTAACGGTGCAAACAATGTTAAAGTTATAATGATGGCCTGAAAACACTGTGGTTTTTAAACAATGTTAAAGTTACAATGAAAGCCTGAAATTACTGATCATTTTATATGATCAGTGTAATCCCTTCCCTAGAACCCTTTTGTATCGAGTACACAGCCCTTGGTTTTTATTTAATACATACTTTATGCTAACGATACAGAAGTTCTAATGGTTATGCCTCCTTCCCCCCCCCCAAAAAAAAAATGTATAAATGGACACTACATTAATTATGTTAATTAAACATACAACTTTCAAAGAACAAACGACATGGATGAATAAAACTAAAGGCTACTAGTCGTAGATATAATTTTAAACCTCGTTGAGATAGAGCCTAATGAAAAATATCGTATGAGAATGAAAGTGTACATTAAAGGAAAAGGTAACCGAACAGATAGTATACCCGAGAAATTTGTTAATATGTGCAAATTCTATTGGCTGCGAACGGTGATATGTGCACATTTTCTTTATATGTCATTGAGATAATTATGATAATATATCGCCATTCATAACTGTATATAAATATAAAACATACAACTCTAATTAATACCCGCTCTATTCTTACAACTACTTGAACAAGGAAAGAAAGCGCTTATTATTCTCTTCTCATTCAACATTGCCATGGTTACGTTGCACTGTCCCATTCGACCAAAGAGGTTCAACTGCCTTTTTACTCTTTCCATGAATTTGCTGGATGATAATTTTTTATAGGCATTGTAAAAATGTAGGAAGCTTCAAAGGAGAGATTATTTTCTTAAAGAATTATGAAATATCAGTCACACCGACATGAGAGAGAACAAACAAAAATTTATCGCTTAAGAGTCGGTGTGGAGTCGTTGTGGAGTCGTTGTGGAGTCATTGTGGATTCGTTGTTGAGTCGGTGTAGAGTCGTTGTTGAGTCGATGTTGAGTCGTTGTTTAGTCTTTTCAGAAGTACGACTGTAATATTACCTCGAAGAGATGGACCAACTGTCAACATATCCCTATAACACCAACCTGCGGTCGCTCTTTTATAGATTTTAATGAATATCTTGCGAAGAAATCGCACAAAGTAACTGGTCTCTGCTTTTTTCTTTACAATGTATAAACGGAAACTTTCCATTGGATCGTTAGGATTGTCAGAAGTATATAAATGGATTCTTCAACAATATCATCAGCACCATTATCCCTTACTATACTCAGTATATCACTAACAAAGTCATATGGTTAGAAACATGCACAATCTCAGTGAATAAAAATGTCACGTCTCCTTGGGCAAAATGTACCAAGCAAAATGTACAATAGACGTGTAACGTTTATGTATAATAATGTTAAGGTAATGTTTAGTGTAAGTAAAGCTCTGAATTATGGCAATCCTATGTAAGCATTATATTATATATAAAAACATTTCATGATCACTTTAAATTACGCATTATGCAAGATAATGATAATCTGTTTGGAGACAGAAGAGCTTTATCCCATGCACTTCAAAACAGGGTTAACGCCCTTCTGGCTCTCTACAGACGAATAATGATTACAGTGTGAAAGACCTGTTAATTCAACATGAACATACACGAAAAATATTGATAAACTTGAACATGATTTAGGCGAAAAACAAATGCGTAGTAATTCAAGCAAAGATTGTATTCATGTGCCTCTTAGGGCTTGTTCAGATATGGCGCGGTAAACGGCTGCAAAAAGACGCCCGCGCTTTTTTCGTGTGTGTGTGTGTGTGTGTTTTAATGTGAAAATGAATCCGGGCAATTGCGCAACAAAAGACTTGCATGTATTCAGGGAGCTTCGTCTTACAGAAATGTGAAGCGTATAACATTTTACGTTATCATTTCAAACAAAACAACAACAAAAACTGCCGCAGTTTTGGCGCGTCATATATAAACGAGCCTTTTCGATAGCTAATATACACCCGATGAAATTTATATGTCGATAGCAAATTGAAACACACAGTACATTCTTCGATTATTGTTCACCCGAAAATGGTGTTAAAAGAGTATAGCTTGTGTACAAAATACACTTACTCTAACACAAATTATTTTAAAAGCTGAAGTAAGAATGAAGTATAACATGTTCAAGAAAAGTGATCAACGAAAAGTTACATTGCATTTCCTCCAAATATCAAGGTTCAACCAAATGTATTTACAAAAACAGTGGTGGCGAATTATCTTTGTAAACACATTCAAATTATGTTTGATTAGCAGCAACATTATGGTTTGTTTTATGAACAAAATTTACAAATTTGACTTCATTAACATTCCTTATAAAAATAAAACATTTCTTTCAAAAAATTGATGTCATGAATTGTCGAAGTCATCCGAGACAAAAGATTCCACACATTGAAATGCGAATTCATTTCACTTTTTATGTAATTTTCCGATATTTGTTATTAACCCTTTTTACAACACATGTGATAGATAGACAAAATACGTCATGGATATGCCACATTATCTTTTGCGATACTCTGTTGAAATGATGACGATATTGAAGAAGAAAAGTTACCATAGCAATAAATCGATACGTATGTCTACGAGCTGACGTATATTCATCTACGTAACAATCACTGTTGCATGAAATGACTTCCCATTAATTTTAAGCATGAGCTTCTTATACTCATGTTAAAATGATTTGTTCCAACAAAGAATGCGTGCATATGTAAGATAGAGATAGAAGAGAGAGAGAGAGAGGGGGGGGGGNGGGAAATAGAGACAGAGAGAGACAGACACAGAGACAGAGACAGACCGACATATACAGAGAGACAGAGGCAAGGAAAGTGAAAAAGATGAGCAATATACTGTACATGTAGGTGGAAATGTACATTTTGATTTGAAGTATGAACATTCTATTCAATATATCTGCGATATGATGTAGCATTATTAAGAGTTAACCTTATGAATAATATTTTCACAAAAAGAAATTCACACACTTCATTATGTCACACCCAAAAGTTCTAAGTCTACAAACATATCAAAAGGCGTGGAAGTCAAACTAGTTTTACAAAATACTTACTATAAAGACGATAGGATGACGTCATAAAGAAAAGACAACGGCCTGTATGCATGGATACGAACTAATTAACACCTGGCTTAACACAGTCCAATGAACTAGTAGGAGCGCCAAGTGTCAACTTCTCTACTCTATAACAAAATGACTTTATGATATGAATCAAGCGATGAAATAAGAATAGGAAATCGAATTTATAATCATGATATCTGTTTGCTCATTTACAGTTAGACCTATCGTGACATTTTATAGATATGGAGAGATTGGCACTTGGTGCTCCATATCTCATTGGACTAAATCAACTCAGTTAGTCGAGGTTTAATTACGCTCATACGAAGACCGGCCAATGTGTAATGTTGTTAATTATAGTTATCGAATCTACGAATGCAGAGGAATTAAGGAAGAATAAAAGTTACAAATCACCTAATTCGAGTGCTTTATGATTATGTGGAGAAGTTTGGGTAGAGATTTAAAAAGAGAACAGATGGTTTATAGCTTACGAGTCATGCCATCTCATATTTATTGTAATGAAGATAATTGCAATGAAACTTCGTTCTTTAGTTCAGTGAAAGGGGGAAATATTAATGCAGCGTTTATATGTGCTATCTGAAATTATCACCGTCGCATTAACGTGATCATTTAAACTACATTTCGGGCTTGACCTTGGTGTACAGATATTCTATACGATATTGTGCATATGAATCAAGCCTCATCTTACATGGGAAAGGACAGATTTTTAGAATGATTTTATAATCAAAGTAAAGGCTAAGAGAATGTTAATGATAACGACGGTGATCATAATAACAACGACGGTTATTACAGTTACTTTTATAAAGACAAAATTTCTCTTTACCGTACTCCTTAGCTGCAAACGATTAACAAGTTACAATACACAGTTGAAATCACATGGTATTTTCAGTGTGGTGAGTTGTTGAAACCATTGTAGACATATCTTTTCATTTCAATGCCATCTTTTGGGGGATTATTGTCCGTCCACGGGTTTGAAGGCCTTTTGGATTGCCAATTTAGCTGCGGAATTTCTGTCAACGGTTGATCTCCAACGCCCCCACTATTACCAAGCAGCGGCGATGAATTCACTCTATCGACCGAGCCGTCTTCGTCGATCTCCTCGCTGCTGTTAGTAGCGTTGGCTTCAGTGATATGTAGATCATCGTCTTCGTCGTCGTCGTCATCGTCGTCGTCGTCGTAATCCTCATCGTCAAGGTCGTCCTCTCTTGAGTCCTGCGATTGGAAGCTATTGTTGGTCGAGGCTATCCCTGAGGTGCTCTGCGAATCGGCACTGGCGTCCGGAGAGGGTGCATTTGGATCTGCTGGAGGAATCGCCGGCGGGTTGGCCTCTTCCTCCATTCTTGACGCAAAAGCCTTTTCCCTCCTCAGAGGGGCTCTCCCAGTAAGCGATGATCTTCGCGATGAATCGTCCACATCATCAACATCCCTGTCTTTCCTCTCCTGACTACCACCATTCTCACTTCTTCCTTCCTCCTCCGTCGAATATTCATTGACAGTGTCCAATTTCCTGGGAACGGGTGGGTCTTCCACCGATTCGGATATGCCCGAATCACTCAAAGCTGGCCTTTTCCATGGCGGAGCAACCTCCTTAATAGCATCAGGTGATAGAGACGCTGAGGACAAGCGTCTCTCCTCTTGAGCTCGCATCTCCACCACTGCAGCCTGCGATAACCTTCTCCTCATAGATTTCTTCTGGAGTTCATTGACTGCCACCATCACGTTCTTCACGTTTTTCACTTTCAAAAAATCCGGCATGGCGTAATCCTCATCCCGGATGGGGGCGCTCTTGATTGGCTTAATGGCGGGCTGGTCGTGTGACGGACTCTTCTTACCCTTCTTGCCCTTCCGAAAGAGGTAAGAAGGGACTCGGTGAAGCTTATTCTCGTCGTCGGATGAGTTCGTGGTCTTACGGCCGGGATCGGGGCCATTCCCCCCGGTTCCGTTTTGGAACTTGACGCTTTTGGGAGCGACAACTGGCTCCTTATTCTTGAGGATTTCCAGCATCTCGTAACGGAATGCAGAGATGTCCTGTTTAATCTCGTTGAGATCGTCCTCGGTGACACCCTTCTCTTGCTCACCACGCTTAGAGTACTTCAAGTAACGCTTGACCAAGTTTTTCACGACCCTCTGTAAAACGAAACATGAACAAAGAAGTGAAATTCATGATGAAGATACTTGTGAAGGTGTAGTTTTGGTGAGGGGTGCAAAATTGACAGTCATCAATCGGTTTTAAGAAATGCCCAAAACCAGGGTCATTTGAAATTCTGTTTTTACCCTCACTATCTAAGAATCGTCACGCTCAATAATGTACAATCACACTAATGGGACGTGAAAATCAACAAATTCTTTCAGAAACTTAATCCTTTTCTCAATATATTTCAAAGTTAAGGTTTCCACAAGAATGAAATCTACTTAAATTGGGACCCCAGTGAAATCTCCATTGTGAAAAATAACTTTAGAACTAATCTCTTAAATTCCATTAAATCGTTTTTAGATATACACACCTGATAGTCATCGTCTTTCTCCTTCTTCTTTTGGGTCTGGTCCCGCTGAAAGAGTATAAAATATAAAACGTGACAATTATTGACAATATGCAAGTGACACGAAATAAGCTTTGACGGCAGTAAAACAAGTTATTCTTCTTTAGACTTATTTCTTTCAGAGCTTGAAACGAGTTTATCCTCAACAAGTTTTCTTTCATAAACAACACCTGATCAATGTCAAAATTAATATAGATTTACGGTAGATCAGAGTATTTTTATAGCTCAGCTAATCTTTGTGATGTAAGGGAAAATGTTAATAATTTCAACTTGTTGCTAGACTTCCTTGAAGTAGAGTTGGAAGAAGACAGAAGATGATAATAATAGATAAAAATGTAACATGAATACTCAAGAGGGACAGCCGAAAGGAAAACAATATGAGGGCCCTTTGAAAAATTATTTTTCTTTTGTTTGTCAAATTTTCGGCTAACTTGTCGGTAACAATAGTCCGAAATCCACTCCCCTCTCACTATTATCTAGATGCACCCCTGTACACATTGAAGAACAAATGATCAATGACGAAATATAACCCATATATATGAAAAACACATCACCACCCATCCGCAGCAGCAACAACAAAAACAAGAACTGGGCAATGAATAAATAAATAAATCTTAATGAAACACTGAAACATCAAGTTTGAACTATACTTGAAGAAATGAAAAAAGGGAGGAAATTTACCACTCTGTTGACACTGGCTTGTTTCTTTAGCTTCCATTGGCAACAGCATATATTTTTCCATAAATATCGGAATAAATAGTAGAATGACTTTGGGCTTGGAATGGTGTTAAAGGGGGAAGGAAGGGTGTTGCCTTCTTCGAAGTAGCTCATCCACAGTTTGGCTCGGGCGAACTTCCACTCCATGTCGGCTCGGGTCTAAAGAGATGGAAATGGAAGGGACAAAGAGAGGGAAGAGGAGGAAGGGGGAGATATAAAAAGGGGGAGTGACAAAGAGAACATGGGAGGCAGGAAAAAAGAGAAGAAAAATAGAAAGGAAGAAAGAAGGAGAGAGAGTGGGGGAAATTAATATATATTACATTTCTCGAGATCATTTTGAAGAAAAAAGATCAACATTGTTACATCGTGGTCTAGTGGATACGTCATCGGACTGTGGATCACATGGTTCGCGGTTCGAGTCCAGCCGCTGAACTAATGCCCTTTGATAAAATAGTAATCTACATTTGCCACTCTCTACCCATGTGTAGTAAATGGGTACCTGGTAGGAATTTACTCCTTGAATGCTTATGGCAGCTTGGCTTAAGCCAGTATTATCATACTACTTTGTAGAGCGCCTTGAGCATAAATGTAGATTTTATTATTATTATCATCAATGTTATTATCATCATCGGCTGCAGAATATAAGCATTAATTTTGTTCAATATTTGCTATTTCTGATAACGACAGAGTCCCTCAATATGATATTCATCCTCGTTTATTGTATACAGTTTAGGTCCAATCCTAATTCGTTGAGAAAAGAACATGTTCGAAAAAGGATCGTAGTACATTGCCGAGTTCAGTTGTTCAGTTAAGCCTCGGTCACAAATGCCATTAAAAACTGCTACGAACGCCGTACGAACGATTTTTAGACAATGGTAATTCGGGAAGACAATGGAAAAACAGGGAGATTCGTACGAAATTATCGTTCGTACGAACCTTTGTGACCGTAGCATTACATTTATAACCAGATTTTTAAAAATGATAGCTCCAGTGATGAATACCTATATACTACAAATGAATGAAATACAAAACAGTGACTATCACTTAATCTCGTTATACCTGAATTTTTTGAAAAGAGGTGTTCATCATGGCGATGAGGAGATTGAGAAGGATCACGATGGTAATGACGCTGTATGTGCAGAGCATAACGGCGCCGATGAACACGGTGACGTCATGACTTGTCGGGAGGTTGACTACGGATACCTGCAGCTGGCCGAAGATGGCCCACATCAACGCCTCCAGCGACTTCAGCATACTGGTAATAAAAGATCAATCAAAGAATCATGGGCTGTCATCTAGATAGAAACACAGCATATTCCCAACGCGTGGCACACGAGGCGTTATTTCAATTACGCAATTCGAGGACATTCAGTCATACACACTTACAAATTAGTCCAGGTGCCATCTCCAGCCACAGACGCACCCTCTTGAAGCAGGGTGTGATGGTCTATAACCATTATGCATCGGTCCATTTTGGGCCTACTTTTTGCTGTTTACGTATATATGACATAAAATCTATGCATTTCAAATTGGACAATATTGATCGGCGAAGTGACACCTCAATGGCATAACGGCCGTCAAAATGGGACGTCATTTCGATTACATTATTACTACGCCAATGTAGCATTCAGTTTATATAGGGAGATGAGACCCCAATGTTACAGTGATTCAGTACGCTTCCCATATTCTCAGCAGGAGACGCTAAACACTTAATAACTAAACGCATAATTAGCACATGCGTTAAAGCTATGATCACAACACCAAAAAGTAGCCTGTTCGGCGGCAGGACGGCGAGTTTTGAGCCAATTTCGCCCGAACACCAAATGTTTTTAGGGCATCGCTTGGTCGCTGCTGAAGTTTAAGCGCGGAGTTAAAATTCGGGCGGCGCCTGCTGACTTTCACTCGCCGCCTAAAGAACGCTCGGTGCCCGGGCACCGACCTAATCGAGCGTTCGCCGACGAGCGACTTAGGTCCAAAATCGAAGCCTCTAGGTTAAAGGCTGCCGAGCAGTCGCCGGCCGGTAGCCGCTGGGAGATCAGTCGGTCACTGAGCGGCGAGTCCGAAATTGGTCAGCAGCCTTTGACCTAGCTGCCCCAGTTTTTGACCTAAATAACTCGACGGCGAACGCTCGATTATGTAGGTCGGTACCAGGGCGGCAAACACCCGGGCAAAGAGCATATTTTGGCGCCAGCCGATCACCGGCCGGCTGCCGGGCAATTTCTTTAAAATCAGCCGGTGGCCGGTGGGAGACCGCTCGGGTATCGGTGGGTCATCGGTAGGTCACTGCCTGGACGCCGCCCGGAGAAGCCTAGTCGATTTCGCCAAGTTTTGACCTAAAATCGACCGGCGACCGACGAGAAATCGACAGGGAACCGCCCAGGCATCGCTGGGGCTCTAAAACTTGCTCGACTTCTCCACAAAAAAAAAATCGTTGGGCGATGCCTTAAAGATAAAGTTGAATTCTGGTCATGGGATTGCATTGTGAAAGAAACGGTGTGGAATCTATCAGAAAAGGTTGATCATTTAGTATATAAGTATTCGTGTGTATTGCAAGGTTCTGGAATCATCAAAATGATAAGAAAT
>BEXV01000094.1:281967-319767 GCA_003118195.1 Hemicentrotus pulcherrimus
ACACACACACACACATACACACACCTTCCCATTGGTGCAATACTAACTAATGACACTCATTCACGCATCAAGCTACAGTCGGACACATTCAAGTGTCAGAATAACTATTTAAGGACCTCAAACCCTAGACAACATTGAAATGTGTTTCCATTAACTTGTACTTCTCGCTCTGCTCTTAAGAACTCTTAAAGTCACTCACTCACCGACTCTTAAATATAATCAACCTGAAGTTTTTTTTCTTCTCAAAAAGTCCATTTGAAGAAGGGCTCTACGTACGTTTGTCATTAATATGCATGTACTATATAGTGTTGCATGAGTGTTGCGAAAAGTTTACTGTCTGGAATTTTGCTTACGAAGGTGGTCAACCTGACAGCAAATGACGCTGTCTCTGACGCGTCGTGCGAGAGTGACGCCGTGCCACATGGATGCAAAATATACATGTCAACATTGCCACATTGCTCTGATTTACTGGTTGATGCACTATTTGCCCTCATTGGCTTCGATTAGCGCAGATAATAACGCAAGCATAACGCGCGACGCCTCTTCATTGTGAATATAGTAGATGTAATAAAACCTGTCCCAACGGTATTTCAAGATGATGAGGGGTTTCTAGTGTATCAGTCAAGTCGGTTGGTCAATTGCTTAAACAAATGTCAAGGGTTCAACGAAGATACTACGCATTACGCATTTAACATCCCACAACGCATATATTCTTTACCCGTTACCATGGTAATGGCAAATGCAAACCGCATGTGACAAAAATAACAGTTTCTATACAGATCGCATCTTATCTCTTACTCCATCATTCCACACTGTTCCTATAATCCAAAACTTCAGATCTGTTTATATCTTTGCTAAATGCTGGATATTCTTATGATCAGAATTAGCATGTAAAATTAGTTATAAGATGGTCTTTTTTTGCAGATATTTTATTAATTATCAATGTTATGTATATGTTATCTCAATGCTGTATGTTCTTTTTTAAAGGTATGCAGTGCCCTACGGAAGAAAAGTCCTTGGGCTGAGGTAGGCACCCGTGTTTTATAAGAAATATAATAGAATCATCTGAGAAGAAAGGAGAATAGAACAAAAATACTCCCTAGCAAAGGTGAGGACGAGTATTAAACTATTTTTCATTTGATTACACACAAGGGGGTAACTCATGCATAACTATGTCTCTCCATTTTTTAGTATTCTTTATGGCTGGCCTGTGGTAAATTGAGCGGATAAGTGCAATTTTGCTGATGGTTTTTGCGAAGTAAAAGTCAATTTATTTTGCCTTCGGGCCGTGTAGTTGTGCTTGCGCGTGAGGCTGCATATTCCGAAGGGAGCGAAATTGCCGGGTACGTCAACCTGAAGAACGAGGGCAATGGGTTATGGACGGGCGGGAAGAAAATGTTTGTGTGGAACAGAAAAATGGGCTGATGGAGTCAGAGAGTGAGAGAGAGAGAGAGAGAGAGAGAGAGAGATCTGACAAAGGTAGGGGCAGAGGAAACAAAAAACACAACAATCCACTAAAATAATAATCCGTTAATAAATTTTCCTCGTCAATGTTTTGATGAACTGATCGAATTTAAACCTACATACTGTCAAGAGAATAACCACTAACAAAATTTCACAGACACCATTAGTTCAGCCCCTCTCGTATACCTGGTCCACAACGCCCCCAAATTATTCCGGTCAAGTAGGTTTGAATGAAAATGATGAAAAAGAAGGGGAAATGCTTTTTTTTCCTTTCTTTCTTTTAATGCTTGACTGGAGCGTGACCCGGCCCCCACTCAGTGTTATTTAGGGTACGCATATACGTGTTCCAACCGACCCCCCCCCCCTTTTCAACAAAAGTCCGGTGTGTAAAGTCAATGGTGCTCGACCTTTTTCTTTTGTTATACAAGCTTTTGCAGCATCCCCCCTTTTCAGCAAAAGTCCGGTGTGTAAAGTCAATGCGGCGCGACCTTTTTCTTTGTTACGAGCCGGAGCGTCTTGGAACAAGCATGCGGTACATTTTGAAACCTGAGTGGGGGGGGCCGGGGGTCTTACTATGGGGAGGGATTATAATGAAATAAACTTGGCTTTTAAGTTCATCTCAAGCAGGGCATCTTNGCGGGGAGCGTGACAAGAAATTCATCAAAGTGACTGAACATTTACATGGACAAGACTTCCTCATTTATTCTCTCTCTGTAACAAGTATTCCACATTTGGTAATTAGCATCAACATGGGAGCGCGGGATGTGGTGATGGAAGGGGAGAGGGGGAGCAAGGATAGGGTGAGATGAGGGTGACGAAATGCCCGACATCGGGATGGTGAGATTTCAGTTGAGTTGCGACGTTATTCTAGGGCGGTGATTCCTTTGAAATACATTCAATTGAAATGTCACGCTCTGATGATGTGAATGCACAGTGATCATCCTCTGGCAGCATGATTTACAGTCCCTTGAAATTCTCAGTACTTGCACTATTGATATAATTTTACCAGCACAGTCCTTGGACAACCACAAAAAACACAATTTGAGTGCTTTTGTCAATATTGTATTGCAAAAATCTAAGAAACGTAACTTAATCATTATCATGCTTCCATACATGATACATGTATAAAAAGGGACGCGTGGCAATGTTTGCACGTGATCAATTTGTATATGAGTCTCCAAACGCAACACATTCCAGGGATTAAAGGAATCTGAATACATAACGTCGATTCGAATATATCGAATCTCTCTGTTTGTATATGAAATTTGATTCAAAAGTACATTAATGATCTGATGTAATCCGTTTCATTTCTTACTAAATCAAAATGTGTTTCTGTATACAAAGCACTTAATCTGCAACCTAGCAGATACAGCTAGTGTTGCCGATTAAATATTTTCTTGTTTTTGTTTTACTGTGATGTATGCTAATAAATGAATGATAAAAATGACAATAATAACATGCAAATATGGCAACATTTGTGGCTATGTGTTTAGCATCAATAAGCGAATAAATAATCACTAATGCGCTCTTGCATTAATCATAAATCATAAATTTCGAATTTCATCGTATTATGTACTCAACACGTGTGTGAAAATAATAGCGATATTCTATCACAAGTATACAAAACAAATCGGCTAGTAAAATATCAAAAAAAGGATAAAAGGTTGACTTTCGTTTGTTCATTTTTGGGGGGTCATCCTATAATGCCCCTGAAAGATAAGCGGTAGTACTCATTTATGGGGATTTTCAAATCGGTAGCTCACAAGACCCATTGAATACGATATCAAAGCATCTCGGGGCCTTTCCGACAACAATACATTGTAAGGTCCACAAGAGCCCAATTTGACTAGATAGTCACCCGGTGTCAATGCCCATCGGTTGCTTGGACCACCTGATAAATAGGTATCAGCCATGCAACCTTATTAGTCTACATATTGAAGATGGAAGGTGTCATTATAATTATACTCTTTATTGCCTACACGTCTTCCCGATGTAGATGCCGTATTGCTATCACAGAAATCCAATATATCCATTCTTAATTAGATCATTAATTTTCCTAGGTAAGTTACATCATGAATAGTATAGCTGCAAAAGAAAGGGAACGAAAATCAGCACACTAATTAACAAAATCATTCCTCGGACGCCTGCAGCCCGGCTTCTGCTCGATCGAGGTGCGTGATTCGTTTATGACTGTGATGGCTTACTAATCTTTTATGCAATCTTATTGGCCTGAATTATAAATATATAATGAGAGGGAGTGATGATGAAGATTAATGAGCCAGTGATGAGTCTTGGATCACCGTCCGGTTAAACACAAATCCATGTATAATGACCTTATTTCATTCCCTAATTTGTCTTTTTATCTCTGCGTCTGTCTGTCTGTCTTTGCGTCTGTCTGTCTCTCTCTGTCCCTTTCTTTCTCTCTCTCCCTCTCTCGCTCTCTCTCTCTCTCTCTCTCTCTCTCTCTCTCTCTCATATATCCATCTATACCTTACCCGTACGCATTTCCATCAATCAAGCCAAGAAATTGTTTTGACAAAGGAGTATAAATCAGGAAAAGTTTGTTTAGATTTCCTCGCGGTCTTTAAATTCTATACACTGATCAAACGAACAACCCATCCATAACGAAATGGTCATGAAGTTAAAAAAAAATGGCTAGAGCAAGCAGAATATCATATCAGACTATCATTCTCCCTGCAAATAAATATTTAAAAATGAATGGAAAAGGTGAGCTGATATTGGTTATTAAGCACAAATTAAATATATAAATGAAACCAAGTATATCAATTAATGAATAATTGTGAATAAACTCATTATACTCAAAATCCTTATACCAATAAAAAGATATATATCTATTATTGATATAGATCAGCATTAAACTGTCATTTATTTTTTTATTTTTTGAAAGCTTGAAATGTTTTTGTTGTTGTTTTAATTAACCGATTTTTCACTTTTGTATAAAATTGTAATTGAATTGGGAATATGGAGGCGGCTAATCGCATTTAGCTAGCATTATATATTTCTACATATATATATATATATATAACAAAGGGGGAATTTAGTATTATTCATTCAAAGAAAATGGAAACTAATTTCACGATGACATTAATTTGTTTTTCTTATTTTGTTCAAATATTATGCCAGTTTTATCGGTGAAATTTGAAATTTGGCGTTCCATATCACTGACAGGCTAAACCTACCCACATAATTAGACAAAAGTTGGTTTGATTTGTGCTAATATCATGCAATGGTTTAGAGTCGGCAGCATATCCATGATCAAAGCTGGGATGGAAAGATAATATCAAATATTCTATTTTTAACAAACAAAAGAGGATTAAAGGCAATGCACTACAGGTGTATACCATGAAGCAAAGATAATAAGTTGTTTTTATCGTGATCTGTTTCGTGGGAGGCTGGAAAATATAGCCCTCATTACTTCATGCTTCTTTTAGCAGCTCAAGCGAAATATACAGTGTGACACAGCAACACAAAGTGGACTAATTTAAAGGTTAAATTTGCAATGTTGTAGATCTGTTTGGCGAAGACGTTGACAACTCTTCCACCCGTTAACACGCCCTTTGCAATCAGATGTCGTGTGCGAAGATTGGTCGGTTATCAAAATAAACATGACATGGTGAGAGGAAGGAGAGAGGGTAGGAAGGGAGGGAAGGAGGGGGNGGAGGCATGGAGGGAGAAGGCGATGGAAAGGGTAGGTAGGGAGTAAGAGAGGAAGAGGGTTGGAGAGGGAGAAATCGAGGAAGGGATCGAGAGTGGGGGATGATCGCACGGTAAGGCATGGTAGAAGGAAGGGAGGGATAGAAATAGGGGAGAAAGGAGGATGGATACAGAGAGTGAAGATAAAAGTGAGCTTAGGAGAGAGAGAGAGAGAGAGGGAGAGGAACTGATGGAAGGAGTGATAGAGGAAGACATGAAAGGGGTGAAAGGATGTTTGAATGGAGAGCAGGGATAGAGGGGTGCTTGAATGGATGAATAGAACACAGTGAGACAGGAAGAGAGAGAGAGTGAGAGAGGATGGAAACGTTGGGATGTTGCAGACCACAAAATGTAATTTTAGTTAGAAGTGAATGTCGTGTGGGGATAAGAGCGAAATGTTACAGGGCATCAACCGGCACGTAACAACAAACCGCAAATGTCATTTGCCTAGCTGTATTCATCATCAAGATCGATGGCATTCACAGACTGAGTAAGCTAAGTCTGATTTATGAAGCGACAAAGTGTCAAACAGCTTGGGCATGCCCTATGCTGTCTCGCTATACTGTTTGGATAATGCATAAAATAGACAAAATGAAACATACTTTAAGTCACTCCTACTAATACGATTGACATATTTTTAGATGAATTCTCGATAGAACCCCCTCCCCAAAGAACAATGAAACACCCTTGCAATCAGGAGACTGATTCACAAAGACTAAGATCGACTTTAAGTTGGACTTAACTAAGGAAAGCCGTTCATGCCACTGCTTTCTCTCATCATTAACTGGCATTGGTTTCTCGAGGGACGTACAAATCGTGGTCACAAATCTACAAAATTTACTTGTTTTGATAGTTCATTATTGAAGGAAAGAAAAAATATGATCTAAAGAATCATAATTGAAAGACCTATGGTGAGAGCAACCGGTGGCATGAAAGGCCTGCAATAGTTAAGTCCAACTTAAAGTAGATCATAGTCTTTGTGAAAAAATCCCCTGGTATCTTGTGTGAGGGCGTCAGTTATCAAACCAACCATGGCATGGTGCAAGGGAAGGGGGATACATAGAAGAGGTTGGAGACCACAAACCTAATCTCCCTTAGATGTGAACGTATTGCGTACATGATACGTTACGAGAAAATGGTATACCGCATGCAGTAACCATCTTGTTACAACAAACCTCAAATCTCATTGATGATAGTACAGATAGGGTTACGGATGACACTAGGTTTTAGAGGAGTCTGAATGTTTTAATGTGATTCTGATGATAACAATAAATTTAATGTTTATAATAGTGATAGTACAAACACAATAATGATCATAGTAATGATAATAATTATAAGAAGAAAAAGAAGAAAATAAGAAGAAAAAAAATAATAATAATCATCATGATCATCGTCATTATCATTATCGTACAGTTATTATTATTATCGTTATTATTATCATTATCATTATTATCATCATTATTGTCATTATCATTTTAAGTTACACTTCAAAATGCTTCATAGTGAAATGTGTTAATGTGTAAAAATATTACCAATCCCTCCTGCTTTCTCTCTCTCTCTCTCTCTGTCACACACAATCTCTCAATTCCTATCTCTCCCCCTCCCCCCCTCTGTCTCTCTCTCAATCCTTATCTCATTCTTTCTCCCTCTTTCTGATTCCTTTACTCCTTGACCTTTCTCGCATTTCGCCCTTCAGCTTTTTCCTCTTTATTTCCACTCCTCTTCCTATCTCTTTGTCTCACTCTTCCCCTCACTTATCTTTCTCTAATATCTCCTCGTTCTCTTCCCGCCAAAGATCAATCCTGTAGCCTTCGCGCTACTGTTGTTCCATCATGACCTCGATCTTTAACTCAACATCGCGCTTTTCTTCGGGATTAAGCCCCGTTTATACATGACGCTTTTAGTCCAACATGATTTTGCTTTTATCCCTGCATTTAACCTCTTTTACACATGGCTCGGTTAACCGTCTTTAAAAAAAACCTCTTAGGCGAAAATATGCAAATATATTTGGTACAATGATAGGCATGTGAGGGTGACAAGAAATAAAAGGCCTCTATACGTACTCGCGAAAGATCTTACACCATGCATGCTTATAACATATTTTATTTTGATTTCCTTTTTTTTTTCTTTCATTACATTTTGGGGAATTGGTTTGAATGCTTCTTCATTATGTAAACGAAGCTTCACTGTCTCTCTCCCCCTCTTCTCTCTCTCTCCCACTCAATCTCTCTCTTTCTCTCTCTGCGGATCTGATAAGGTTACGTGTTTTTAGTTCGGTTTAGGGTTAGAGTTGCATATAGATTTCGGTTATGGACTGAAATTAAGAATTCGACTGTAGTAAATTGATCACGCAGCAAATTGTTGCTGGAGGATTCTCCCCTCAATCCCCTTCCCCCCCCCCCTCTCTCTCTCTCTAACGAATTTCTTTGTTTAAACTGAACTATATACGTGACCTACAAACTTACATCATTTGTTTTTAAAGATGCTATTCAAGAAACACTCCTTTTCTGATAATCAGATGCAACCGAAATGGATAGCACTTAAGCCTACATTTGCAAATCGAATCAAAATCAAAACAAAGAGAAATCACGATATAAAAACTGACTTGGGTCTAGGGTTAAAATTAGGAATTCAAAGAGAGTGTTTTTACTGCGGAACAAATTGCCGACGGTGCACAATGTCTTAAATTACCTCGTTCCTCCCCTCTTTCCTCTCTCTGTCTCTCTCCGTCTCTCTCTGTCTCTCTCCGTCTCTCTCTGTCTCTCTCTCTCTCTCTCTTTTGTTATATTGAATAATACTTTGGCCTAGAAACTTACATCATTTGTTGTTTAAAAAAAAAAAAGATGTGCCACAAACACTCATTTTCATATAACCACATGCGACGGAAATGGATAGCACTTCTGATGGAAAAACTAATCAAAATCAAAACACTCTTCAAACAAAAATCACAAACATCACTATTACTGCGTCATGTAGTGCTTGAGAGATCAGTGTTTCTCGACATTCTCTGTTGGAGTAATTTATCGTAACGGCTGGCGTAAAATATATCTTGAAGTGCTTGACAAACAGTGTGAAAAATAGAAATAATGTAACCCAGAAAATTTCGTAATGCATATTGATTATCACGAACCGTGACATGTCAAGGTGTAGGTACCTTTCATTGTAGCAACATTATGGTGTAGCAATGGTTGTACTCCGAACAAGTCGCAGGTTGAAACAGAGAGAGAGAGAGAAAGAGAGAGAGAACGAGAGAGAGAAAGAGAGAGAGAGAGAAAGAGAGAGAGAGAGAGAGGGGGGCAGGAGAGAGAGAGAGAGAGAGAGGGGGCAGGAGAGAGAGAGAGAGAGAGAGAGAGAGAGAGAGAGTAAGAGTTGGGAAGACAGGTAGAGATCGGAAGAAGTGATGTAGAGAGGCTGATATTAGACGAAGAGAGAAGAAGATGAAAAACAGTGTTCATGGTATAGGAAAGAAAGAGCCGGATAAAGAGGGAGAGATAGGATGTTGAGAGGAAGAGAGAAAGAGAGAAAGAGACAGAGAGAGAGAGAATGTTCAGATGTAGAAAATGGAGAGAGTTGTTTCAGATAGAGATAAAGGGATAAAGAATGACACGAGTGGAGAAACATAGGGGTGTAAAACTGATTATAAAGAGACAATTTACATCCAAATAACTATTTTTTTTTAAATTTATAGAAGGGGCAGTAAACGAAAAAGTGCTACATATACTGTAGCTGATACAACCACCCCATTATAAATCATAATCAGTTTCAAATTGAAACATGACACATTTCACAACGCCAACACCTAATCATGATTAGTTTCTAACTAGGAAAATGGCAGTGGGCGATTGCTACCAAGAAAAGCCTTCTCTATATAGTTTAGATAAGCTTTGATTCTTTAATTGCAAATCTAGGAATTCATAAATCATGGGGGCGGAATTCTTTCAAGCCCGGAAGGGGAGGGAAGTAATATAGACAAAGCTACAATTACCCTGCAGGTCTTCATTGATGTTATAAATAAACTACACCAAAGACATTAATGTCTTTGGTGTAGTTACAAAAATGTAGATATTCAACGTGATGTAAACTAGCTGAAATAAGTACAGTTTTTCAACCTAGGCCTTCGATAAAAAGATGGGTGTACCCCGACTTTATTTTTGGCCGAATATCCCTCTGGATGCTGACCACAAACTTCATTAATACAAAATCAACAGACCTTTTATGTATGATAGCAATGACGCATGCGGAACCTTTTTCCGAACCAAGTTAACAAAGTACCGGCTGTGATTCTAGACTTTGGTATTAAATAGAGAGCTTTAATGTTGGTGAATCCGCCATTACGGAAATTAAAGTTTGGTAAGTAGAGCTGATGAAAGTCTACCACGACCGACCAAATCGCACCCATTAATAGATTAATATTGACTTTACATGAGGTCCGATAATAATGGGTTGTGATAGAAGAGATTACTGAACCGCAGTCCAATGAACTGTTCTTAGAATCTTCCTTTACACATTCAAGAACTTAATAGGTGAGGCCGACATGGGGTTTGGGGTTCCTCTATCCAATTTCTTCCAAATTTATGTTACGTACAAATATCACAATTACCACCGACTTCCAATTTAATTCCATTGTAATAATGAATTGAAATAAGTTCCATTTTCAGACAAAGCTATTCAATATGCATGGCTATGGCCTTCGATAGAATTGAATTTAGTGTACTTACCGACTGAACTTTGATTTATGCTTAATCAAGTGTCAAATTCAGATAAAGCTAAACTGGTCTATATATTGAAACAGTGGTTCAAGCAGTATTTGAAAGCATTGAAGCCTTTAGAGTTTAACGCCCTTTTCTCGCTCTCAAAAGGGACATTCATTAACGAGCGAAAGTTTGACGAGTAAGACAGTTTACAATAAAATGCATCTTTTAATTGGCATCAGGTTGCTACTTTGGCGGATGAAACTGTATATTACGACTCAAACACTTGTCTTATGCAAGAGTTATCCACGGGCTATTAGACACGTGTCAGAAAATGGAGGGTCTACAGGAGTGACAGATAATGCGCTATCTGCCCTAAAGTTGTCAACAAGAGCCCTTTGGCCTTTTCCGTTGATAAAAAGTTTAACTGTCAATGAAAATAATGGTAAAGCCAGTCGTGCGTTCGAGGGAACTGGCCTAATACAATCAGAGTTGCCATCTATACTAAATCAGCAAAATATTAATGCATTGACAAACAAACAAACAAACAGGAAAGACAACGACGAAACAGTATGTAATGTCTTTCGTTAAAGAGCACAACAGTCACCCATTTTTGTGTTATAATACAAACGTCGTGTTAAACACGTGGGGGCAGCTTGATCGATTTCTTTGTTTTTCTTTGGTCTTTACTCTATCATACATTTTTCTACAACAACGTTTTGTCGGATATCATTTTGCCCGACTATTGAACAATCGTTGTCATTAATAATTCTCTGATGATTGATTTTCGTCCCTACCGGAACACAGTTACTTTTGAGCTCATTAAGCCCCTGATCTTCTTTAGATAAGTAATCTAACCGAATGACGCTTATATTATAAACACTTTAAACAGGTTAAAAAAAAAAATCACATTATATAGTCCTTAGAACAGAATTTTAGAACCTAAAGACTTTCGAGTGAAATAATTTATTGATTTTGAGAGAGAAAACGTCATACATTTAATTCAATATACAAATTCTGTGTCGCAGGGGCAATTCGCTCATCCTTGTGTGTGGATGTTGTTGGGCATTTATACGTGCAGTCGTAATCAACCTTCTACAGTCTAGAGCGTCCGGGAGAAACATCATTCTTCTGATTACAGTCATGTCGAACCTAATATAAGCATGTTTGATATATGCCTCCTATCTAAATATTGATTAATTCCTCATATTATTTTTCCTTTCTCGTTCTCTTTATCTCTCTCTCTCTTTCTTTTCTGTCAACGCCATTTCTTTATCTCTGTTATCTCCATCTTCCTCTCCTCCCTTCTCTTAACCCTCTCCCTCCCTCTTTATTTCTGTTAGTTTATTTTATGATTTTACCCGGTAATAGAAAATACTCGTTACCCTCTTGATTTTTTTTCACCCCTCCCCTCATCTCTCTCTCTCTCTCTCTCTTTCTTTCCTTTTTTTTCTCTCTCTCTCCTCTCTCTTTCTCTCTCTTCATTCCTTTCAGTTTATCTTCCTTCGGCCAAGGCTTTTTGCCCTGGTATTGAAAGCTGCTCCTTTTCCTCCATCTATCCCATTACAATGTTTCCCAAGAGAATACCATTGTCCCTGCTTCATCTGCTAGCCTCGGATCGTTTTCCATTCAGTATATCAACCGCCATTTTGTTTATTAACTCAGTGATTAAATTCGACATTCCGATAATCGTTCTTAACTTTGCTCTTTTTGTCTCTCCTAAACGCCAAAACGCAAAGGAATATTTTTTTAAATACTATCTTTCTTCTACGCCAAGTATTGTTAAAGAATAATTGTTGACATGAACTGCATTAAGTAAAACATAGCATTTTACGTGCGAATAATTAGCAAATGAATCTACTTCGTAAGGTCTAATGGAAACGTCACCGAATTGTGGAGCCCATGGTTCGGAGTTCGAGCCCCGCCACGACATTAATGTCTTTTTGGCAAGACATTAATCAACATTTGCTACTCTCCACCCAGGTGAAGTAAACGGGTGTCCGGTAGTCCAATCAAGTCCTCCAATCAATCGCAAGTTTGCCGTCTCCGATTTCTTATGTACATAGTTGCGATTGATATCAATCGCAAATACTGTTGCGATTGATATTAACTCTTCGCTAGACGGGGCCCAGGTCATCATAGACCTTCCTACTGGTACTGTGGTGCAATACGTTCATTCATTTGACTTTTAATCAACAATTTAAAGGTTCGAATCCCAGTTTGACTCTTTGACATCCACCTTTTAATCATTTTAAATTGTATTCGCAATAATGCACGCGTTTGTAGTTCACACAGTGCCTTTAATCTTACAAAATGGCTTCCCGAGATAAGGTGTTTTGGATCTTATTTTGCTTTCCTTCCCTTAAGTGGATCTACTTATTTCCCGTCCCTCCATCTCTTGACATTAAGATCAGCCTTCTGTAACCCTGAGGGGGTAATTTTCGTTTACTTGAAAAGTAATCGGAGCGTTCACGTGATCGCGTTAATTAAGTCGTGTAGTCTACATAATAGATCGTGCAACTGATTTCTTCATTTTATAGAGCACAGTAAAACACAATTTGCTATTCTAGAAAGGGATAATTTGGCGACAAAAATAACAAAACAAACAAAATATTGTAGTTTACGATCGCCTTGATATTTGAGTCTTCATCCATATTTATCCCGAAGCTCGAGCTAATCAGATGTCTTAAAATATAAATGCAAATTATACAAAGCAGAAAAACTAAAATGCAGGCATTGCTTTTGAGTAGGTTCGTTTTTTTTATGTCCTGTAACCAAATAATTTTGCATTACAAGACTAAAATACAATGTCAAAGATATTTCAATGCTAATTTTCTGTTATACCATTACGTTTATTATTGTCTGTCATTGTTTAAATTATGTGGAAAGAAATTAAAATAAATTCGCTCTGTATAGAGCGACTATTACTACTGCTACTATTGTCGATGTAAAAAGTTCTTACTTACTAAGTATGAAAAATGGCTCAATATTAACAGGTAAACAGTCATGAAACCTTTTCATACTTAGTTCCAATGAATACCAAATACTGTCTCATAGTAGAGAGACAAATATAATACCTTCCCCCAGTGAATAGCGCGGATGAAATCGAAATACAGTGCCTGAAATAAAACCTACCATTCCCCTCACCATCGCTCCAGGAAATCGGTCGATCAACACTTGTTGCTTTAATATTGAGTACGTATGGAAGCAGTCGGAGAGAAACGGAGGTAATTAAGGAAATATTCTCCTTCGGGGGAATTAAATGATCCGTGTGAAATTCATTAGTACTTTCTCAGACAGTCAGCAGTGACGTGTGAGTCCGCAAATTTCTCTTTTTTGCTAGGCGCGATAGGGGAATAGACGTTTGTCGGGTTTCATTAAAGATATTAGTTGTTTAATAATATTTTGACACGAGTGTGCAAGTTCTTAATTTCTAAGGATGTAAAGAAGAAAATGCGAAATCTGTTACATGGCGTTTTTTTTCCACCTCCGTTTTTTTCACTACGTTTGTGCACTGGACTAGCTATTCTTTTAAGACTATACAATACCTTACACAAAATATTTGCTGTAGTTAACACGAGCTTATGACTCAGTTTTTAATTGGTAAACGAAAAGAATGTTCCTATTGACTCATTAACATGTGACTGTTAGGGTGAACATGTTCAAATCTACTCTCAAAAGTATGTTAATATTCCAACTCTAAACTGAACTTTTATTTCAGCTCTACAAAACGAATATAATTTCAAGAACATGTGGATATCTTTACTTTAAAGTTTATCTTTATGTGTTTTTGGAGAATTAAAGTTCAATGAATTAAAGGTGCTTTGTTGGTAAGAGCTGCCTAAAGTTAACCCTGGGAAATAACTCTCAGGTGTTCTGCTACAGGCAGGTTCATACACCAGAGCCTTCTTTAGTTCCTGCTCCATTACTCCCTATCTTTAGCCTTCTTCTTATTTGTGTGATATGATTTGTCTGCTACCAAGCTTGACATCATCCCAATTCTTCGTCTTCCACGTTTACCATTCATCTTCCCTTCCAAGGTGTCCCTGAGCATGTTATCCCCCACAAGGTGTGTTCCTTCCAGTTGTTCTCATTCTTCTCCAGATTGTTTCCCGAGCTCCTTTGATCAACCACTCTATCGAGCACTTCTTCATCGGTGACCCTGCATGTTCCCTCCGACAACTCTCATATCCCTGCTCCGACCCATTCCTTCCATTCTTCCCCACAGCCACATCTCCAAACCGTCAATCAACATTTTCATTTTAGCTCTCCCGATTGTCCAAGTTTCAGAGCCATATACGATACTACACTCTAAACCAGACATTTGAAAAGTCTCTTTTTCAGATTAAGATTGAGCTTTTTTTGCTATCAGTAGCTAACCGTTAATATCGAGAATGCCTTCTTGGCTAGTAATGTTGTGCTAGTGGTGTTGTATCCAACATTAGGGCAATTTAGCGCATGTGTAGCGTTACTGAATACGTTATGCAAGTTGCGGGCGCTTGTTTCGAAAAGGGAATCTGATAATAATTTAAGTACAAAATGTAATTTGAATGATTATTTATATCTTCATTAAATTCAATTTCATACAAAAGCTAAAGATTTGGCATCAGATTGAAATGTAATTCGATGAGCTTTGCGGCAAAACCCCTTAGCACGAAAAAAAGGGAGACTTTTTGGTAATATTTCTTACGACAGCGGAAAAAAGCTTTCATGTAAATACAATTCAATCATAGTAAACAACAATAATTAAATCTGGAAGCTAACTTGTACGGAAATCGTCATCAAGTCGAATCATACAAAGTATACTAAATCGAATCTTGTAGAACAATGTAGAAATAAATTTACATGTATACTAAAAACAAGATAATAATTATTCAACATCTTAGGGTAAATATATAACCTAATAATATAAAACAAATTGAACATGGATCTGTTGCAAAGCATTTTAAATAACTTTATTTGATTGTTACACGTAATTGAAATACAGTTTCGTATGGCTGTATTTATACATGCATATTTTGCAAAATTCTTTTTAAAAAAAAAGTCTTTTATTTGATGGTCACATGACATTTTTGAAGTAGATTTTGGTAAAAAGAAATGCACTTTTTAAAATGTCATTGAGTACATATTTCACTTTGTGGTAGACACATTTTGTTAATTGTTATTTTATGTCTATTTCATTGTCTGTGTCATTTTTGGATTTATAACCACATGGGAATTCTTGATATGACCTACCGTATATAGGCCCTATGTATACTCACACGACTTGATGTGCCCATGCTAATCGCCTTATGCAAGCCATGGGCATTCCGTTCTCGTATTAAAACGAAGAAGCTTCAATGTACATCTGCGAATTAGCATAGGCCTATTCATCGTCTTCGCAATATATTGCCTAAGGTGCCTAGGACAGCTGGTAATTGTGAACACGTATATGCATTAGTCTCTGGGGGAAGGCCGTGAACTTGTAGTCAAGGCGCAGAACAATCAATCGTGAACTTGTCCACAGTGTAATAGACCAGTTCACGGTTAGCACATGTCCCAAATGACTCCAAATATCCACAGATCTTTAAAACATGAAAAGGTCCCATTTTGTACATTTTGAAATAATCACTCCTACATCGATGGAGGTGCTACATGTTAAATATTTTTAGTTTCCCCTTTTCAAAGAATACTTTCACCTGTGTGGCATGGAGTACACTGCTTGTGCATAAATGAATAAAGATTACATAACCAAGTGTATCCAGTATTTTGTCTCCATGTATTTCGTAATTTGGTCTGCAATGACCTTTATATGCTCATGCTCAGACTGCAACTTACCAACTATGAACTGGCTTATTATTGGGCATGATGGGTTTTTTTTTACCTACATGTAGCTGCTAAGAACATGATGAAAGCAAGTATGGTGTATGCCTGTTATTCAGCAACTAGTTACTATGTGGCTTTTGAGACATATACGAGTGAGATTGCTATTTGAGAGCTAATGCATTACCGAATAGCTCTAATGCATAGACTTGGATTCGAACCCAAGACCTTCCTGTTATGAGGCCATTGCTCTACCACTGTAAGCAATGCAGAAAAGTAAACAAAAATCCAACTAGACCAATTAGATGTCTGCTCTGTAGATAAATATTTTTCTTATATCTTGCATTTAATCAGAAATATGAACAAATACTATTCAGATATGCATAGAGAGCTAAAAACAGTTCCATTTATCAACTTGTATTAGGGTTGAAATTATGCTTTCAACAAATTGCCAGCCGGCATTTGAGAGGCACTCTAATTGGTTAAGCATGCAGGCAGGTATTAAATAATACTAATCGAACCATTCCTAAAATTGTTCATTGGATTGCTCAAGTACACGTTTCATGGAAACACGTCTTGACAGTTCATTTTTATTTTATTCAATTTAATATCCTGGTACAACATGGTTACACTTTTGCTGAAGTATTTATGGTAACAAACTCAAAACGACCTATTGTATAATATTGGCATACACATGAGAGAATTCAATCGAGATTGAAATCATTTGATAACATGAAATGTATATTACACATACATGTAAACTACTGAACTTCTAAGTGCTAATACGTCTAATAAGGTTTATATATTCTCTTTTAATCTTTTAATGTACAAAATCACATACTCAACCCACACACCCACTCACCTATTTGCGCACACGCACACGCACACGTACACGCACAAAGTTTGTTCTTTTCGAAATCTTCGCTTCAAAAAATCTTACAAAAAAAGCATCGTCATTTATCATCACGCTTTAGTAATGCTCCAAACTAGTTTTAAAAGACTGAAGCAACAATATTATAGTTGTTTGGACGTCAAGCATCTTGCATTGACGAGTCTACAGCCTTCTCTTGTTCGAATACAAATCAACCTGTTGCGGCTTTTTTAGGTTAGAAATTGAAACTTATGTGGTTAGATCTCGAATGAGGTATTCATTCCAGGAGGTGAAACCTAAAACGTCATTTTGAATTGAATTGGTGATTGAAAGTATAACGTTTCTAAAGCTATTTTTTTCAGTTCTGGGGCCTTATCTTATTTCAACAAAAATATGCGATTGATCTGGAATGAACGCATGTCTTCCATACAATCGCAAAATTCTTTTTCTAATTCCTATCTCTTTACTACATAATTGCGATTGATATCAAATTGCGATTAATTTGAATCAATCGCAACTCTTTATAAGACAGGCCCCTGTTCAGTATTTTATGTCATATTGTTATTTCACTTTCAAATTACCTGTGCTGTTACAAGATAAAGAAATGATTATATTAATATACCGTATGGTTTTATAACCAAGCAGTATATATTAAAATGTGTACAATATGTATTTGTTTGCTGGTAGTTGCTTGTATATTAAAAACAAGTAACAAGGGGTTAAAGAAGGAAATAAAGATATGAAGGAGTCTATTAAATGTTTTAAAAAATAAGCTTGTTGATTACGGTGTATAATATAAAGAAAACGTAGCTCCAACATTTATAATACTTGCTTTGTATTATTTTAGAAAAAGAGAGCTAATGAATGTTTATATTTCATTCGTTTATGCAAAGTTTGTTAGGTTTTCCAAAAACCGAAGGCTCTGGATTATTATCTTATTTGTATAAAAAGAGATTTACTCTTTCCAATGTCGGGTCGCTTTGATATTAAGCTACATGTAAAAATAGAATTGCAGTTATCTTGAAAATGGAAAGAAAAGTAATCATAAAGCTGAAGTGACTATGAAGTCGACATTATAAGGAGTCCCTCTCTCCTTTTATGTGAATAATTCAAAAGGATGGAATAAAGAGTCAATGATTGAGAACCAGTGGTGATTGAATTATAATAGATTTGGTCGAATTCTCTATCACTCTCGCACACACAATATATATATATATATATATATATATCTCTCTCTCTCTATCTCTCTCTTCCCCCCTTTCCATCGGTTTTGATTTATCTCTCTACTGCACTCTTTTTTTAAAGTTATATATATATATATATATCTCTCTCTCTCTATCTCTCTCTTCCCCCCTTTCCATCGGTTTTGATTTATCTCTCTACTGCACTCTTTTTTTAAAGTTGCCATTGCTAATCTATTTTAATTCTTAATTAAATTTAGTTGAATATCTTTCAAATATGTTCTTTCTTTAAACTCAACGTTTTTATACAGGTTTTTAATTACAAATTCTACATACGTTCACCACATCATTTTCACCGTGGCGCTTTTCTCCTTTCCTATTCTTGTTGATTACAACGCTTCACTCAATTTAAATCTTCTTTTGGAAATAAGAAATGAATTTGAATTTAGATCAATCAAATGAAAACGCACTTGGCTGACATATATTTTTTTTTGAAGTAACAAGGAGAGATGTTATTTGTGTCACATTTGACGTAAGACGGTGGGATGTTTTTGAAAGCCTGCGGTTTAAATCACCGAACACGTTTGCCCACGAGACTTTTCCACATCCCATTAATGAAAGATAGATGCATCTAATAATGTCCATAGGTCACAAACTGTAATGAATTGCTTGAGATTGTCACATGCAATAGGATGTGATTGAGTTCATAAGTCAATGTCAAAAATTTAAATTTATTAGCCGATGAAAGCAGATTAAGATTTGATGGGGTGATCATTCTTTAACGCAGTTATTCAACCGTCTCGAATCCATTCGGTTTATTTTTTGTTGGTGTTTTTTCAAAAATGTTACTGATCATTGAGCTGCCAAAGAAAGATTCACAGAGGAATATATTTTACTTCAGGTATCATTATTTCTTTCATTCTTTTTCCCCCAATCATTATTCTATCTCTCTCTCTCTCTCTATCTTTCTCTATCTCATTTTCTTCTCCACTTTATCCTCCTTTACTATCTTTCTGTATATATTTGTTATCGTGATTATGAGGACTTGCTTCTTTTCTCTGTTTAATTTTTACCCAATCTCTCCCTCTCTGTCTGCATGTCTGTATGTCTCTTGTAATAAAAAGTCATCCTTTCAGGCCAGGTCACTGTTATATGGTTATGAGGAACAATTTCTTCGAGGAGCAAAACTATAACCGTAATGCTTTAGTAGATAACCGAGAGGCAAATTAGTTTTCGATCAGTTTCGTCATCGCTGTCATTATGTACCTTTACTGTCTGAGTAAAATACCGTCCTTGTGCTTTCGTAAGTACCTCTAAAAATATTTGAAGTTAGAGTGTTCGCTCAATGTCCCTTTAAACCTGTTTACCCCCTTCCAATAACAATAACAACCATTGTGATGTGCTACAGTCATGTTCAATTATCCCACAATGCAGCATAAGGGACATTCCTGTCTTTTGGATTGCTGCATGCTAAATTTCATCAGGTCATAGAGTTGATAGAGTAAGATGGAGGGAGAATGCACCCCCCCCAACCCCTTACCAACACTATAGTAGGTCCATGCCCACACTAACAAAAATGTCATCGGCAAATTAATGTAAACACCCGTGAGAGCAGCTTGGCACGCGAGAGTAGCGTGATTGCGCATGTTAGGCTAGCCTTTTGACAAGGCCTCGTGACTCTGGCTAAGCGGCTGAGATGAGTCTAGATAACCCGGGTGAACGCGCGACCGAGTGACGAATGTCACGAGGCCTTTTGGAAAGTGGGTTTCATTGCTCCGCATGAATTATTCATAGATACATTTTGACCAATCAGAACGGCGATCCAGTCCAACTCGTTTTCGTTCGATGTAGAGGTCAGAGGTCTTAGACCATATGTTTGTATTACGTAGAGTTTACTGTGCATGTGTGTCTGTGTGTGTGTGTGTGTGTGTGATGAATACTATATGGTGACGTCCGATGCAAGGATACGTTCGCTGATTGGACGCTACCATTTCGGTAGCGAATTCCAGTCGGAAACAAAGGTTAACATAAGAAATCGAAATCACATTACTAAAGGCTACTTGGCAGCGCTTCTCGCTCTCTCGTTCACCCGGGTTTTCGCGATTAGTCTCTTTTTAGTCGCTCGGCGTCTAACAGACAAGTGGCCTTGTTTAAAGGATAATGTTAGGCCGGCTATAGATACCCGATAAAAGATGATTGTAAACACGAATCAGCTTACTGCAGATCTCTAATGTAAACTGGTGGAAGAAAACAACAGCTTTGAAACAACTTCGAGGGTAGCCTAGTAAGTCCATGGTTAAATCATTTATTTTAAGAAGTCTAGATCTCCATCATGGTTATACGGACTATCACATCCGTCCTTTCCTTTTCCTTTCCTTTTCCTTTCCTTTCCTTTTCTACATAAATGACCTGCCAAACCAACTTTCAACGAAAGTCAGACTCTTCGCCGACGACACGGTTCTGTACCATACCATCCAGTCACCTGAGGATGCAGAATTGGTACAGCAGGATCTTGATCAGCTTTGTAGGTGGTCAAGCAAGTGGATGATGGCACTAAATCCAAAGAAATGCCAGGTCATAACTGTCTCCAGGAAGAAGACCAAGTATGTCCATCATTATTCACTCAATGGAGAAATCTTGGAGTCTGTGTCAGCTGCCAAATACCTTGGCATTACTCTCACTGCTGACCTCAACTGGACACAGCATGTATCTGCCACTTGCAAGAAGGCAAACAACACCCTAGCCTTTCTTAGAAGGAACCTTCGTGTCAACTCCACTCGGCTTAAGACTACTGCATACAAGGCTCTCGTTCGCCCTCTTCTGGAGTACGGGAGTGCTGTCTGGGATCCACACACCATCAGATGTGTTAACCAGTTGGAGATGGTCCAGAGACGAGCAGCGAGATATGTTCTCAACCGCTATCATTATACATCTAGCGTCTCTGACATGCTGAGTCAACTTGGATGGACCTCCCTCCAGAAGAGAAGAGAGCATCAACGTCTCGCCTAACGGTACAAGATGCACCACTCCTTGGTTGACTTTGACATCCACCACTACATCCAACCGGCAACAGTCGTAAGAACTACAAGATCGTCTCGTCCTTACTGTTATCGTGTCCTGCAGTCACGAACAGAGCAACATATTCACTCCTTCTTTCCTCGCACTGTTCGACAGTGGAACGCTCTCCCTCTTGAGGTTGTCCTGGTTCCATCAGTGGAAGCCTTCCAGCGACAACTAAAGACCGGGGGGAAGTAAATTCCGGCAATTTTTTTTTTACTGGCACTATGTATACACCTTTCACCTGATTTTTTTTTGGAAGAAGATAAGTGAAATACTATTTCTCATAAATAAAGATAGTTTGTTACATAGGCCTGGGGCAAGGTATTGACGGGATTTGGGGATCAGAAAGGGATGAGGAGCTGATGTAGATCGAGGACTGTCGCTATTGTTGGAGGAGTGACGAGATGTATAGAGGAAGTGTGGTCGGCAGAAAGTTAAAGGTGTTAGCAAGTATCCGGTATTGAATTCTCTTAATGACCGGAAGCCAGTGTGCCTTGTATAATTCGTGTAGGCCTATCAGTCATATCATTGACTGAAATCAATAAACTTTATAAGGGATAAGAAATTATTTTGTATTTCGAACCATAAATTATGACCATACTGGTGTATATTGTGCGTGGATGCAGCCGATGACCGAGATAATGGTATTTGTAAAGCGCTCAGAGACGGTATTCCGTAATCAGCGCTATATTTAAATCCAGATTATTATTATTATCATGATACAACCAACTGTGAATATGATGCCTCTTTTCCAATTCATTGCTTAACCTTCGAAATCCAAAGAACCACGTTCATGTATAACTTGATGCGGCGAGATCACTCAAAAGGACGTCAACTAATTCAAAACACGCTCACTTTATATACATTATGCTGATTAGGGAATTGACCTATTGGACTGCCATACACAATGTCCATGTAGATGTTAAAATGACTGGGTCCTTGGGAGCGAGTCAGTGGATAATTGATTAGGTTTAATGGCAAGTTGGTTAGATACATTTTAAAAAGTCGTGTGACAGTCGAGTGCATCAGCTCAAGTACTAAATAAAAAAGTGGCCTTTCTAAGGCATTTCGGTCAACACTAAATACCAAAAAATATATATACCACAGTGATACCAAAGACAAATTGATTTGAAGCGACGACCGGAAGCAACAACCCTCCAGAGACTTATGTATTTTTTAATACCAATAAAATAGCCTTAGCAACTCTGGTAAGTATATGAACTTTTTAGAGATTATTTTGAAACAAAGAGTGGTAAACCCTTGTTTTTATTTGCTTAATGAGTAGTCAAATGAATTTGAAATGAAAATTATTTTAGGGGAAAAGAATAGGGGGTGAGATGAAATGAGTAAAAACAATTCATCTCGTATCTTTTAATCCAATATTAAGTGCAACTATTTTACAAAATTAATGCAGACTGCAATGAAAAAAATTGTAGATAAATAAAGGCATTTAAACGTCCATGAAAAGCAAGCACGGTTCAAGAAGAAATGTTTCTTTTTTTTCTGGGGGGATTCGGGGCGGGGTTTATGGGGTGGGGTCTTGGAGGTCTTACATTCATTTTATACACGAAACGTGCCCTGCTTGAATGTGTTAAATTCATTTATAATCAAGAACATGTTTCGGGGAAGAGATTGAATATTTCTTAATAGGGAGGATTAAAGCCCCAGGCCACCTTAAGAATACTGTTGGAAAGATATTGCGAGCTTTAGCACAATTAGAACATAGTGTGCCGTTGCTTCGTGCAATCTGAAAATATAATTATCAAATCTAATTAAAGCAGTACCAATCATGTCAATTATGTTACATTTTTCAAATTACGACATTTTAATTTGATCAAGCTTTTTCTCAGTTCCATATCTACACCTGGGCATGCATATGATATATATGCACTGTCTTGTTTCTCAGCCCTGGCGCGATCAAAATGCGACGAATTATCATTTCTGCAGACATGAGTGCGTCATCATATCATATCATTCATCAAATCATGATGCCGAGGTTTCGCGCGGGGCCATAGGTAGCTAATAAATCACTTCATATTTATTCGTGATATGTAATATCACACTGTTTATTTCTGCCCGGAAGATCAACCCACCTAGGCAACCTAAAGTGATCTATGGCAACCATCGCGATGATTCGTGATGTCTTCCCAACTGGTAAATGTGATAGAAATATATCCTTAGGCAATAAGATAGGAAAATGACTAGTCGGAGGAAGCAGTTATTTTAGAGCAGAGTACTGCTTCCAAAACCCTATTCTCCATTTCGTGCATATTTTGTTTGAAAATGCCATAATTATTGTGGAAGAACATTTTTAAGATAATTTGTAATAATTATGAAAGTTCAAGGTAGATCACAATTCCGGGGGAGGTGTTGCATATCGATTAAAAAAGCTGACATAATCTCCTATTATCATTTCACTCGCACGCATGCACTCACTCACGCACACGCACGCACACACACGCACACACACACGTAAAACGCACATTCGCCTATCCTACAACATCATTCGTTTGTGCATTAAAATTCTCTATGTCCAAGACTTATTAATACAATTTCTAAAATCATGTCCAATAGGTAAAGTTTCACCATATTTTATGCTTAACAATGGAAACTAAATCTGAACATGCCTCAGTGAAAAGCAACAACCTAAGGTACAAAATCGACACAAAACTCGATAACATCTCGAATGAGACAACATTTGGAAATGCTGAAGGACAGAAGTGTCCATTAGAGTTATGGATTCAGAAAGAAATAGATAGCCTCCATTGAATCAACACACTCAGCCATGCATCTAGCTTGTAAATGTCAAATCCTGCATAGCCGCAGGAAAATGGAAACGTGAGTTAGCCTACGCATGAAATTTGGAAGGAAAACTTGATCAAACATACCTCTGAAAGTCATAAAATGAACGCAGTGCGCCGCCGTTTTGTCTTACGCCATCACGATTGCTGATGTTGCTGCATGTTTGTTTGATGTTTTTTTTTGTATTTGCTGTTTGATGTTTGTATTGCTTTGCTTTATATACGGCTTTAAAGCGCAACTTCAGGAGTAAAAGTGCATGCAATTGCTAATATAAGTTGGAGTTCACTCACATAGTAACTCTCGATTCAAAAGCAAAAGCAAAAAAAACCCACACATTTCTAACGAACGAAATACCATTCGAGTTTACTCGGAGCAGGTCATATCAGCCACCAGAGAGCGTTTGGTTTGGTTCTGAAAAATAATTATAATATTATTCATTAA
Source organism: Hemicentrotus pulcherrimus (assembly GCA_003118195.1). Lineage (NCBI taxonomy): Eukaryota > Metazoa > Echinodermata > Echinoidea > Camarodonta > Strongylocentrotidae > Hemicentrotus > Hemicentrotus pulcherrimus. The sequence continues at coordinate 305,994 of BEXV01000094.1, forward strand.
CTTCTCCCCCAGTGCGTATCTTTTGAACATCATTACGTAAGATATGCCAGTCATAGGATCAATTAATGGAAGGACTGGTTATTTGCCAGAAAATGATATTTTCTCAAATGAATTTGACTGTAATGTGACTTTAAGACACGAAACGTGCCGTTGAAGCCGAAATAAAAAGAGACGACAAAAGTCGGCGGACCGTTACTCAGCAGAAATCACACCCCACACATCATCTCTAAATCACTAGCAGAGGTTTTTCCATTCCCAAAGTTACATCTATCTTGCTCAGGTTCCCGTCTATGAATTTGAAATATATTTTGGAAACTCTGGCGGTGCCCAGAGGATGCAACATGACCTATCAAGGCCTCATACTGATATGCAATGCCTAGCATGGTCTCTACCCCGTTTTAAGATGGAATTCAATCTTCTTTTCTAGCCATGACAGCAAAAAGATATTCTCATAAAGTGAAATGAAACCTCCACGGAATATCCGAGACTTCAAATCTACCAAACGATATTTAAATACAATTTGTTACCATTTTTAACTTTTGACGTAGGTATGTACATGTATTTTAATTCAGATACACGAGTTTTCGTTTGCATAATGCAGTAATGAAAGAAGATATCAGCCTTGCTACTTTAAAGAAGAGAATATTTTTAATGCACTCCTTTACAACGACATGTCTTGAATGAGTTAATTGGAGAAAAGTAAACAAACGGTGAATACTCTTTGACAAGAAAGATTCATGACATTATAATGGCATGTCATGTCTATAGGTCGGTAGCGAATAGTGACCTGTCTGTTATTATGATGCCCTTTAAGATTCCTAGGAGTGTAGGAGATTGGGGGAGTTAAAGAGACAGGAGCATGGGTTAAAAATGCATTGCAGTGAGTTCTCATGGGGAATTCGACACCATTCGGGTGTTTACCCAATAACAGGTGTTGTCAATCCCAAGGATTAGCCCTTATATTTTTATGATCAACAGGCCTACTGCATTGCTCTGTATTTTCCACCAATCGCCCCATCTAACATGTCCCACAACCGAAGATTCTCCTACAGACTAAGGGGGGATATTTCTTGATGGGATCACGGGTTAGCTGTGTGCAAGACTTGTACGCCTATTGGATTTCCACCAAGTTTGGTGTCAGCGAATTATGATCTAATTCACATGGAAACCGACGACCATCTCCCTTTAAAATGTCACCGGGGTGATAAACATGAACAGCTTTCGACTAGTCACTATTTTCGTCATTGATGTCAGCTTCACACCTAAATTTCCTACTCCACGTCTACCTTTATTCGTTTTATTCCTGACTTTTCTCTCTCCAAAAATTATTGTTTGACCTTTTTCCTAAACATCCGCTTGTTTTTTGTAGTCATGACCTTGTCTACTTCATAGAAATATTTAATTGTTCTCATTAATGATAGCTACCTCACTAGGTGATGTAAACAGCACGATTCGCATCAAGGTGAATGGCGTGAAATCAAAAACATACGTGCCGGGAAACATGTTATTCACGCCCCAATTATGCAGCTGTAGGTAGGTCAACGTGCGATTCCATGACATTTGCTCCGGCGACAATTGCTCCGCTGTAAATTTCATACACTAATCGAATGGCTAACTTCAACCCTGGATTCAACACTATACCCTACCCTAAACCTAACCCTAAACCTAACATAAAACCCTATTGAAACCCTAACCCTAACCCTACATCTTAGACGAAATAAAGCCCGGAGCAATTGTCGCAGGAGCAAATGTCGTGTCACCCAACGTGCAGGGAAGGAGAGGGAGAGAAATATAGGGAGAAGCCACGGAGATGGGGTAGGGGTACTGGCAGGGGTGAGGGTAGGGAGAGAGGTAGAGAGAGGGGTAGGGAGAGAGGTAGAGAGGGAGTAGGGAGAGAGAGAGAGAGAGAGAGAGAGAGAGACAGCAGACAGACAAATAGTGAGAATAAGCAAGATAAAAGATGGGTAAAGAGAGAGCAAAATAAATAATGGGAGAAGTAGGGGGACAGAATGAGTGGGGAGAAGGAGAGGAAGAAAAAAAAAAAGAGATGTACAAGATCAGATAAACAAAGAATAAGCAAAGAAAGATTGAGTCACAGAACATAAAGAGGAGAGGTGGGGAAGAAGGAGAGGTAGAAGAAGAAAAAGGGAGGAGCGTGTGACTAGACAAAGAAAGTGATAGTATGAGTAAGCGAATCCGACCCACCCTCCTTTACTGTAACAATACAAACATAATCTATAGACAATGATTAGTATCATCTTTTTTCCCGTGTTTTTTTGTCAAACGGTCGAATATTGTGATGAGGATGAGGATTCATGTACCAGATCAAAAAGGAGAGAGAAATGAAGCGAATCGAAATCAGATAAAATGTTAAAATGTTACCAGACGTTATCGAAGGGAGAATTATTATTTATAATTTTGCGACGGGAAACACGGCTTTTGGGCGTTGCGCTGCATTACTAAGTTATAAAACGATTAAGATTTCGTCCAATGATTAAAGGAAGTCTCGACAAACCGGAAGATTAACACTGTTGAATGTAGCTTCTGTTCAACGAGATTATATCATAAATGAGTAATACATTTGACGTCATCTATGTTTTAATATTTGCACTTTTAATGTAACATTCATATTTCCTGAAGCACAATTTCATCATCTACAGATACTTTTAAATCCAACTCGTCAAGTTCGATATTTATCTTTCCACCATAATGTATGGTATACTAATCCCACTCTTTGAGTGGCGAGCACGTAGGTTCAAAGCATGTTTGCACTTTTCACACTTGTACAGTATTAAAATCATTGGTGTGTCAACAATTCAATTATGTATGTGCAGCTGTCAAGGTAATCTTGAAAAGGCGCCTTGATTTTTATCATTGCACTGTCTGTCAAACATGATAAATTATAAATGTATAGTTACTGTATCAAATATTGTACTAAAAATACCCGCCCTTTTAAATTAAACTATGTAATTAAAAGCGTTTCCCCTTCTTCTTAAAATGACTGCATCAAAAATATATATATTTCTCTTGATAAAATCAACAAGTCTAAATGAATTTGCTGAAATTACAGCCATATAATATTTATATGAAAGTGAACTATGACTGTATTTTCAGGAAAGATCTGTCAAAATTATTAGATGTCATGTCGTGGAAAAGAATATCAATGATATTGATATGGGAGAGAAAGAAAAAAGGCAAGAAAGGGGAGAGGGATAGGGAAGAGAGACAGAGAGACAGAGAGAGACAGTGAAAAAAGGGGGAAAATATGGAGAGAAAGAAAGAAAGAGAGGGAATGTGGAAATATATGAAATTAAAAAAAAAAACATTATTCGTATTATAAGTAGGCGCATATTGGTTAGTGAAGCGTTATCTTACGCACGAAATCATGCTTTCATAAAACCATGAGTGCAGGATAAAATCACCATCAAAAACTGTCTGCCGTTGTTACGATGTCATCGTGTCTATTAGCAATGAAGCAAACTCCGTGTAGGTTTGAGTATATGAATGTGTATGAAGAGCAGGATGGGGTTGGATAACAAATGAGGATTGGAAGATATAACACGTGACATGAAGCCATGAAGCCCTCTGGCGATAAGTTATTAATTTGCATGAGTGGCTGAAGATCTGCCTAAGTGCAGACGGAATATCTGTCGATAGAAATCCGACCAATTGATGAACATGGCCAACTAACAGAGGGTACTGATGGAAAGTAACCACGAAATGTAAACACGTTTTGAAATACAAACAGGTCTGAAATGCTTTTGTTCCATTTATGAAGAGGGGGAAAATGCATCAGAGATACTATTTAACACTACTTATGATTCATTGTCGGAAGGTTTTTTAAATTTCACATGTAGAATGAATTAAAAAACCAGACACATTAAACAATTGTCACGCCATAAAGTTGAATGACTGAACTTATATAAAAGATTGTGGGTTAAGCCTTCATTTTGAAGTTAAATGATTTTAATCTATATTTACATCAAAAGCAATTCAGTTTTTAGGAGCAGTGAGAAATTTGGTGAATGAGATCCGGATGACTGTAATCCAGTTCTAAACGTTAACAAAAAAAAAAAGAAAAAAAAAAAAAGACGTAAACATTGCTTTGTGATTGCTCGGTGATTTTCTCAAACCATTCGACAAAGAGCATTAAATAACATGCAAAATATCGAGAGAAAAAAACACTCATTATTATCAATGTTTAATCATGTGTTTTGTCAACAAAGAGTCGTTTCCTACGAAACTCGGATAAGTAGATACTGAAGTTAACGTGAAAGCATGGGACTTTAAGCCAGACTAAAAGCTTCTCCTGAAGGGAAGAGGAGATGGATAAAATCCGCGTGATTACCGAGGATCCATCAAATGATAGTCACAACCCTGGAACTTTCCCGAATAGACGAGGTAGACAGAGAGAGAGAGAAAGAGAGAGAAGAAAAGATACATTATATGTTAAGAAATGTATTATGTAAATATATATAGGGAGGGACGTGTGTGTGAGCCTGTGTGAGAGAGAGAGAGAGAGAGAGATAGCATTGTCTTGATTACCGTACATCCATTACATAATACATAATAGTTGAAAGCCTGGATGTTTTACCGGAAAGATGAGAGAGACATGGAAAGAGAAAGAGAGAATACGCTTGGCTTTCGCATGATAATGCAGCTAGTTGATAAAGAAACTATGTTGAATAGTAGGGTAGTGTATAGAGATCGAGGAGAGAGAGAGAGGGAAAGAGAGAAAGAGAGAGACGGAGAGAGAGAGATGTAAGAGAGAGAGTGAGATAGATAGACAGATAGAGAGAGGGAGGGAAGAAAGAAAGAAAATAAGAGAATAAGGGAGGGAGGCAGAGAGAGAGGGGAGAAAGAGATGGAGGTGAAGAGCCCATACAAGGAGGTAAATGGGGGAGGGGTGGTAACGTGGATCAAGTGAAGAGTAAGAGAGAGAGAGAGAGAGAGACAAACAGAGAGGCATTATAACGAGAAAGAGAGCGAACGAAATACGGTAATATTCATTGTTATGATTTCCCGGCTTTTCGAGAGCTCATCTAACAATTAAAATCATGAGGGCACTTCATCTTAAATAAGAAGGGGGAGGTATACTGCGATCGGTTTGTGTTGTGCTTTATTCAATGAGTAATTCATTGCAAATACGAAGAGGGGGAATACTATACAAAGGGTGTGTGTTGTCTTATATTATTGAAAGCATGAGGGTAATTCATTTCAAATACAAAGGGATACTCATTGCAAGCGTATTGCGCTGCACTGTATCGTCATCTAACAAAGATATGAAACTGTTCACGACGATGAAACCCCAACCACAAGATTGAATAAAAACTCGGGAAAAGGAAATTTTCAATATTCCATACTTACGTCTAGATGACTGCGTCGGCTAGTCAAGCTCATATAAAAAGGATTTTACTTCTTGGTTCTATTCTTGGAAATGACATTAGCAAGTAAAATGCACATAAAAGCTGCACTTTATTCAGGGGATATTTTTTTCCCAAAATCCTTGTATACGTCTTGTTTGCATTTTTCTTTAGCAAATTTTCACAGAGTTCGAAGTACTGAGGAAATAATTGAAATTTTACTTTATTTGCACATTAACTACTCGCTTAAATGTATTACACTTATAAGTGTCACCTGCATGACCTGCGCGAATAATCATGTTGTTTAGGAAAGTAATGACATAATATTGAAATTTGCGCTTTAGTTGAACAACATACCATCTTCATATTCTTGCAGCTTCATTTTTATGCCGCTTGCGTGAATTTCAGTAGATCATGAGAGAATTGAGGAAATGAGGAATAAATCAAAAATTCGATCGATATTTTTCGAAATTGCAGGGAGGTGAAGAGCACACGCCTTTCCTTCCGTTCGGAGAAATTTATCGATTTTATATTTCCCGCTATGTCAGCAGCAAAATATGCCTGAACGTTATGATTTATAGATACGAGACGGTGAACGGATCGTAACGAATATGATCCAGATATATCATATTAATATGATGTGCTTATGAGTATTTATTAGTGTGCAGCAATATCTTCGCTGTGGAAAGAGAACTGAAAGGCGGGCGTTGCTATAAGAACTTTTCCCAAATTTCTTTGAAAATCATTATACCTGTTGACAGATTTACGTTATTGGGGTCGACAATTTGAGTTTGAAAATATAAATAAGATGCAAATGTTAATAAACATTAACGTACTTTGTCTAAATCTAGGCCTTATGTTTACCTTTTAGGCATGCTAGTCTCTTAATTGAATTTGATATTTTAATTGCAGATATGTCTATCAGACAGGCTGTAGTAGTCTATTTTTTTTTTACACTTAGTGATGAGAAATGTTTCTCCGAATATGATAATAACAATAAAAGTAATAATCAATAATGATAATAACAATGATAATTATAATGATACTAATAACAACAACAACAATAATGATAATAATGATAATCATGATAATAAAAATAGCAATTTGAAACATTATAAAAATAAAAGTGATGATGATAGTGATAATATCAATAATAATAATAATCCTCTTATATAGCTCACCTACTCTATGCATGCTGAATACAAAGTATCATATTAACTGTTGTTAAAACATTTGAACATTTCCTCAAGCGATTTCCCTACGATGTTGGAATTTCTACCCTCTTGCCTTGTCTCCCTAACCGTTGGAATTCATTTAGTCGAGAAAAGTCGAGTGAGGGGGCGCTGGCACGATAGGGGATGGGCGGTCTTTCTCCCTAAATGAAAGTCGAATTAACAAGGCGACTGATTAGGGGAGGGTAGTCCTATTGCCTCTTATTTTATTTTCATTTACCCATTTTCCCTTTTTGCTTTCTCTCTTTCTGGCTTGTCTTTCTTTTCTTGTTGTTTTTTTTTTTTTCAACAATGCTATGGGGAGGAGGCATTTGCTTTCCAAGCCCCCTCTCCATACGCCACTGTTTCTATCTACTGGAATTCATTCTCTCGAAAACAAGGGCTGATTGGCAGCTCGCCGGCATTCTGTCGAGCATTGACATCATGTGTCAAGAAGTAGTCCTCATCCCGATGTGAGCACACGCTCCACCTGTTTTTATTTGATCAACATGTCCTTTCGTCACCTGCCTGTCAGCTTTAGTACCATTCGTAGAACTCAATGTCCTGCTTTGGGGATGCTAAACAAGGGTGTGTCATCACGATGGAATATTTCGGGATTCTGATCAATACGATTTGAACGTAGTTCACTGCCCACACGGTGTGCTTTATGAAGCGCATGAATGTGAGACGCCAAACGTTATACATAGACCTTGCTTCAAACCTTCTTCAAACCAAGCTTATTCGAATCAGAGAAAAACTACAAAGTGGGAACACAGCACAATTCTATTTAAATACATCCCTCAAAATATCTATGCCGAGAAGCAAAAAACATGTCGCATTACAGATTGACAATGATAGATTGAAGAGCATCACTCAAAAGACACGTCGAATGATACTGAGAGGTCGAAGTACCCGGTTAGGATTAAAAAGAAAAACTCCAGATTCTAAAAAGAAATTCCAGATTCTACGTACGATTGTTCAATCTATAGCAACGTAGTTGCGTTTTGGCTATCAAGAATTTTTTTTGAATTAGAATTTGTGCGGGTTTGATATATTTAATAGGGTATCGAATTCATTCAATTATCATAATACAGTACCAGCACAATTAAGACGGGGACCACTGGAAAATTTTAATTGCAAGCTATCGCAAGTTATTGGCAGAATACGTTGATGACTGCGATCCATTCTTGAAATTCGAGGCTGTATATTGTTGATTCTTAAAGCGTATACAAACAAATTATACAAGAGTTCTATAACTATAAAACTTGCTATCCAGTAACCCATTTTTCAAAAAGCAGATAATCGATTCACAATAAGTATTCGCTTGGGCTGATAACGAACAGCTATACATCGTCATTTGAGAGCCAGACGGACGTTAAATACTATACTATCACCGTGGACATTAGGTCCATGGTATTACACAGGCTTAATACCCTCCCTACTCTCAAGGAACGATATTAAAAAATGACAGGAGGCCACTTTTTTTTTTCTTTATGAATCAAAGCCGCTGTTTGGATGGTAGCACCAGCCTCATTGCGTTGTACATGTTGTATACTGTGATAAGTACGCGGGGAGCTCTATTCGCTTTCATCCTCAGTAGGCCTACAATTATCAAAATTAACGACTATAGTTGACAGACTGATATATACTTTTCGGAAAAGCAGCCATATTTCTTCATTCCAGCTTGCCATTGCCCCATTTCTTTGACAAGTCCAGGCCTGCGTGACCTTTTTGGCAACCACGACGGCGACTAAAACCTGTGGCGCCTTTGGCAAAGGTCACGGCGAATGCGACAGATCTATATCGCTAACAAGAATCTGGATGATAAAATCATGACTGTATTAGCTGCAATAATCGTGTGTTATAACTTTTACCGTGAAGATTTAGAGAGCGTTTTGATTGCATTACAAAGTGCTTAATTCATATTGCTGATGCTTACATGGCTACCATTACTATACCCTTGTTTACATTCCTTATTGCATCCAAGAAAGTATGAGCAAGAACAAAAAAAAAAAAAAGAAACATCATCTACATGTACATTATTGAGTCTTTACTCATTGCAGTATCAATGATATTTGATCAAATGAACTGTAAAATACTTGATAAAGATTGTTGTTGCATTAAGATTAATTCCTTTTTTTAATATGTGGATGACATTTACAATTTAAAACCAATAACTGAGAATGGTGGCTGTCCGAAAATGTCAAGCAAATCGAGAAAATATTGTAAACGTCATTAGTGTACGTGCAACGGCCAAGGCAACATTTGGATATACATTTACAGATATTTAATTATCGCTGCGTGTGATCTGGATACCCTAACTAAAAGCTAGAGGTTTTTTAATTTGCGATTCGGACATCATTAGTCATGTCACATTAAATCGGTATACCTTATGGAGATTTACAGAAACGATTTAATTTTCAAAGGGAGTTGCTTGATTTAGATTAATGTGCCCGCTTGTGAGTGCATTGGAAATTGCTTAATTTAGACCGTCTGAAAATCAGATAGACGAGCTCTATATATTAACACTGACTAGCACGTGTTCTGCATTCTAAATTAGTACCTCAGTCACGCATGCATACGTTGCCACTAAATAATCTACTTCCCTACTTATATCCGATCTGTCTCCCCTGAGTCTTTAAAACAAAATCACTCGTACGCGAGATTTTTCTGAACTGTTTTTCCTATCGGTCGATTTTGCTGGAATAGAATACAAGTCAGATGATATATTATTTCTTATGCATAAGTCGTCATACGAAAGTGCAGCTGACACATCATAGTACTTGATTTCAAATACGTTTTCTTTTGATTATGATCCCATTAAATGAGTGTTTGTTGCGTCATAATATACGGTATACCTCACACAAATGTGTACACAAATCAATACATTATATGGACCTAGATTGGCATAATATTTATTTTACCCATAGATCATTGTGTAAGCCTACAAACACCTTCTAAATATTTCAGAACGGATACCTTTAATAATACCATATAATTATTTTTATCACGTATTAAATAATTTAAGCACTACTTAAAGTAATAAGATAGGGAAATAACTACAGTTTGGTAACTGCAGTATAGAGGTCCATGTAATGCACATGTTCATGTGGCCGATAATGTAAAAACAGCTGCATTTGTGATTCATCCCGTTTAGAACGTTGAGGAAAATGTGCGGGCGAAAAAAGGTCTGAAATCAACGCTCAAGGTTATTTGAGATGCTCTAAGAACTAGATTTCGAGGGTTCGGATAACGCCAATGGGAATTTCCAATTCGGAATGAATCAATGCAGGCAGGGGTATACGGGCTATCACGAGTTGTTTGTTATCATGTCGCCTGTTGTAGCATGGGTCCAGTTGTTAAGAAGACACTGATATATTAATGGGGAAGGGGTAACGCTCTGACTGTGTATTGAAAGTGAGAATAAACAATGCCAACAGGGGGTAAAAAGAGAAAGAGGAGGTCCTATCATCTTCACAATCTCCAACCACCTTCTTGGTTTTTTTTTCCACATTTTTTATTCTTCATTTACTTAGTTTTTTGCCAATCGATTGGGGTCGGGAATGAGCCCCCGCCTCCTCAGTCCCTGTAGCTCGGTCACGTGTTTATTATTGTGTAATGGTCATGCGCATTTGACACAGAACGTGATATTATCTGAGTTGGCCCACGTTAGCCTAAAACGGGAATGGATAGACACGATAGATGACACGGACAATATACACGAGGGTACAGTATATTGAATTTCAGATTTACACTGAAAGAAGAGATTTATACGGAGAAGGGGGAGATATATTACAGAGGAACGTAAACAAATTGAATTTGCAACGAATAATTATGTATAGAAAATAGAGAGGATGGTAGATAAGCAGAGAAGGAGAGGAACATCCAGGAGGATAGAAAAGTGACAAAGTATACAACAACAACAAAAGTTAATCGTGAAGAGGTCAGATATTGTCTTGATGAATAAGTCAGCCAAAATATGCTCTAGTAAGAGAAAGTGGGAGAGGGGGAGAGAAAAGAGAGTAAGAGAGAGGCGATATAGACGCCATTTGATAGGAGATACCAAAGGTAAAATAACAAGCCGACATTAAAATGCTTACATCTAACAAATGTAGAAAAGTGAAACTGCAGAAGATAAGAGTAATGCAGCCTAAATCAGACTTTAATACAGAGTGACATATTACGTAGCCTTTATGATAAATGCAAGAAAGCGACTACGCCATTACAAGACCGTTGTTGTACGACACTTGCTCCTGTGACAATCACTTCGTGACAGTTTGCTAGACTAACCGAATTCTTAGCTTCAACCAACAACAACAACAAAATTAGAAGGGTGGTTTGGAGGAAAATGATCAAGAAAACTGGTGAATAAGATTTTGTGGATATGGTGAAGAAAATTTTCTGTAAAATTCAGAAATTTGTAAATCATGGAAAACGACAAAAGTATATTTATTTTCCAGCGGATATTCTCAAACTTCACTGCCGTGTTTCTCTCCTGTATTTTCTCATTCTTTGAACAATGAAGTCAGCTTCAAGGTGGACCGCAGCTTTATGACTTCTAGGTAATTTAGAATGGACCCCGAAATATAATACGCTACAAAAGATGATGACCAAGCGGGTGTATTGTCCATCCTCGAAATGAACGAATATACCAGTAGGAAGAAAGAACACACTCAAAAAATAAAAGGGTCAAAATTATCCAACATCACGATTATGTGTCAAACCAACTCTCGGGCAATTATGTAAAGACCTCAATTGATTTGTGCTCAAATTGTGGTAAAACATTATCTCGTTTGGGCGACTACATTATACCATATTTTGAGCATAAAATTGCCCCAAAGTTGTTCAGATACATAATATATTTACATGTTGGGCATTTTTACCCATTCATTTATTTACAGGGAAGATGAGAAATTGGTTTGTTAAAGTCTCTCAATATTTTGGTCTATAAAGCCTGACATCCAGGCAAGATATGAATACAGCAAGGGCTTTACACAGCACCGAAAACATGTTCGCCATTACGTTCGAAAAATAGATTTAAGGGAATTCAAATGCCCTGTGCGTCATCTTTTTAATGTTTAACATGACAATGACATATTACATAATCAGAACTAGATTCCAATATCATATTCAAAAGAGTATTGAAATTGCCTTTGAATTGATATTTTTCTTTCAAAATTGATATAATTTTATAAATCAAACAATCATAGATCACAAAAATGTGATCATTCATATGAAATATTTTTTTAAAAATGACGAAAATTGGCAGAAAAAGTCATTGCATTTTCCAATGTCAATGATTCTATTTTTCCCTTAAGTTGAGAAGAAACCTCATTATGAAACCAATCCATGACTTCGTAAAATAATAAATTACCCTACAAGCCCTAAAAACATATAATTTCCTACATCCATGCGATTTGCGTGCGATTTATAGAACTTCAATATGTTGTGCAAGAAACATCATTACGCGGTTTCATTGTTTAAGCCGATTCTGAAGCTAAATAACCCAATGCGGTTACGTAATGCAGGGTCGGACTCGAAGAGACGCCATTGCGCTCTCAAAAAGTGGAAAAAATCCTGCTCATTGAACTACTGTATAGTGCATACTTGATTCCGTCTTGATATTACATACTCAAATATCAAATGGATATTGTATTTAGGGGTGGCCAGACTTTGTTTAAGATTGATTTCTAAACCATGATTATTCATTACTCATAAACTAAACACAATGAACGATCTCACGTTTTGTATACCCAGTGTACTCATTTATTCGCTTACTACATGTATTTATTACCATGGTGATAGAGTAAAGTTCAATCTAATCCGGGCTTTTTTAAAGGTATTCATAGAAAAGATTTGAAGTGAAAGGTATCTGCATATTCAGTTATCATGCTGAAGGTTTACCTAGTCTAAGAATAAAAAGAGCAACACATAAAAATGATCTTCGTATTAGCCGCCGTACGGCATTTCCGGCTGAGAAAAAAACAACAGTAATTTGTTAGGATTTTAATTACAAAATGCACTGGAAAAAGATTGACGACGTGGCGCCTAAGATTTTACCATCTGCATTCGATTTCTAACGGAAATTACTTGTCTTATTCAATACCTTGGTGAACATGACAAACAAGATGAAACACAAATCAACACAATGTTTTCGTTTAAAATGAAATGCAGTGGCATTACGAACATAATACGTTACACGAGGAAAAAAAAACAGCAAAAACAAAATAAATGTTAATTGAAATAGTTTTATAAATATCCTTACCGTTTGTGACTCTTGTTATGAGTATTCATACTTGTATCACATCTGCTATACACGATGATGATAATCCAATCAAATTTAAATCTCAACTGCGACTCGGTCAAAACGAGAATCTCAGCTGATCTCACGTGATTACCGCTACTACACAAAACAAAACGAGCGAGATGGATGGAGAAAGACAGAGAAGAGAGATGCCTCTTCCCCCATCCAGTATCAACGAAGCTTACAGGCTAGAATGAATCTTCAAGAAAATGCGAAATCGTCTTAAGCGTCGCCGTAGCGCTTGCTTTTAGGATGTAAACATACAAGTCCTGATGTGCATGATGTAAACGACTACTTTGGTATACATTTGCATAAAGCATTGTGTGAAATGGTATAAAAGATGCGTCTAGTCAATGCCGAGTGCTTAAGTGGACGAACTCGATAAATTTACTGGTAGCACATGCGATAATTTAAAGCGATTAAAATCAACGCGCGCAACGGTTTGAGATAGACAGGCGTGATATGCCTGGATAACATTGATACGTGTGCAAGATGTTACATCATTTTGGTCTACGTTCCAGCTTCAATTACCAATATTTTTTTTAAATGTAAATAATGTAAAGAATGAAGGTCTTTTGGGATATATCGTTTACAAAGTGTTAGCATCCTTTTCATTTACGATGTTTTTGTTTCGATTTCATTCTAATGTGCAATTTTTGTTTTGCCTTCATGGTCAGGGTTGCTTAATATATTCAATTTGATGAGAAATGACTAGAATGAGCATTGAATTGAGTTAAGATTTTCACTAATAATATTTGTATGAATATATAATTTTCTCATTTCGTACACCATACACAATCATACCTCCTGCAACATGCACCACCGCAATCTACTTTTGATCATACATGTAAAATATATATATCTCTCTCTACATATGTATATATATATATATATAT
>BEXV01000094.1:332494-343025 GCA_003118195.1 Hemicentrotus pulcherrimus
CCCCCCCCCCCCCATGCATCACCCGCTTATGATGGTCATAATAATGATAATAATATTACGGATTTTATCTCTCTCTACCACGTTCCAAGCTATGCAATCTCTCGGGAGACGAACTCTTTTCATGAACAGGAGTCATCATTGGAACTTCACTTACAAATAACTAAATCCATGTTTCAGACCATATATTCATGGGTTCGAAATATGAATGCCTCTTCTAATATCAACAAGATCTTTCGGAGACGGATTATAGCTCGCTGCGAGAGAACAATCCATCAACTTAATGATGTCTGAAATATTAATCATGTTATTGTGTTGAATCAACAAATGATAAAAGCTGTTTTACCCCACATCTCGTATAATTATCCATGAAATCAAACGTTTGTAATAACATGGTGGTGCAACTAACATTTATATCCAAGTAATATCATATTAAAGCACAAATTAAATTTTGCAGGCGCGTACAAAATCTGACAAAATTAATTATGCACGACGCGATCGTGCATGCGTGCTCAATAAAATGAAATAAAATCCGTGGCGCTTTGCAGAGCGTCATGAATATACGGGTAGGTTGCAATCATCAAAAGTCATAGGCATTTTATATCAGTCATGTAACAATCATGTGTTCTATTCTTGAAGTGCTAGAGGGTAAGAAAAAAGGAGGTCGGGTTTATGAGATATTCCCTGGATATGCTATGGAAGCATACAAATGTTGATATGCCTGTGATGAAGGGAAGCATTTTACACCTGTCGGACAGTCGGAGACCATTATTTCTGCCAGGGTTCGCTAAGGTTGCAAAAAGTTTGCCAACATTTTCATTGTCTCAAACAATTTTTCTTGTCGCAAAGAAATTTATTTTTCCGCAAACAGTTGCAAGCATTTGCAAAACAGTCGTAAGCGTTTGCAAACGGTTGTTAGACGGTGTCGTGAAGTTCTTTTTGATTCGCCAATGCTAGCGACCACATGGCCATATGGTTTCGATATAAATTTGAACATGTTCAAAATTTCTTTGCGTCAAAAAAATTGTTTGCAAACTTTCTTGCAACCTTTTACGAACCTTTTGCAACCTTTGGCGAACCCTGGCGAAACCCCTAAATAGCTACATGTATACGTTCGCAAGCATTATTTTGCCGCTCAGTGAGACCCCTGTATGAATAGATTTGTGATGATAACTCTCTCTCCATATAGATTGACTTAAGCGATCATGATGTTCCACAACTCTCGGCTCCTAGCCTTCTCTATTTGAAGCACCACTCCCAGTTTTTTTCAATCCTCTCTCTTCCAAAAAATTCTGCAGACTGTCCATCCAAAGTATCCTCCTTTTACCCCTTTCTCCTCCTTACCACAATAATATTTCCCGTGTCAAAGCAAGATTCTTTCGGCCTTCTACTGTTGTATAATCTTCTTAATCTGAATAATATATAATGGATTATTCATAGTTTCATGCTATTCTTTATCTTTTTTGCTTCCTTGAATCATGTATGTTGATGAGGTTCCATGATATCATGAGAGAGGGAGAGAGCTGGAGAGATAAAGATGGAGAGAGATATACGGAAGGGGTGCTATAGAGAAAGAAAGGGGGAGAGAAAGAAGGAAATAATAGATAGGGAGAAAGATAGCAGGGGTATATAAATAGAGAGAGATTTAAAGATAAAGAGTGAGGTGGTAATAAAAAGAGATTATTGGTGGAGAAAAACTGAGAGTGAAGAGAGAGAGAGAGATTTAGTGAATAGAGAAGAGGAGGAGATAGACAGAGATGGGGGTTATAAAGGAGAGAGACAGAGAGACAGTGAGTGAGGAAAGAGGGGAGAGAGAGAGGGAGAGCGAGAGAGAGAGATAGAGAGGGGGGAGGGGTATAGTAATGGGACAAATTTTTCTCAGATAAACTAATCACACCATAATGATTTTTCATCTATATACGGTCACGATATGGGAATAAGATATCACTATAACAAATTATGCGGATTTCATTCATGTTGGAAATCTATCCCTGGATAATTTGGCATCTCGTGGCTATGATTAATGTCAATGGATTACGGTAATAATCAATTCCGAAAATGAATATGACAATCAGTGTTTGAGAAGAAAAAATATGGGACAGCAATACTCCTGAGAGTTACCCCGAAGAATCACTGAATCTACTTAACCTAGATCATATCACCTTCCTGCATTGTCAGCAAGCATTTGACAGACATCTCCTCTCCGTTAAAAGTACTAGATAAGCCCTCATTTCATCACGTCATGTATGAGATATCTGTCTTAAAGAATCTCTCAATCATATCAATTATTGTTTTTGACGCTTACGCTATTACGATTCCTCCTTTGCAGTGAGGCGTTACAGAATTGCAATAAAATAACAATCTTACAAGTAAAAAAAAAAAGAGAGAAGATAAAACAAAAGTCATCACTTCAACAAGGGGACATTTTTTTAAGCGTTGTGTAAAATGCGGACAAACGATTTCTTCTTTCCGTATACCAATTCTGTTTCGCAATGTTCGCGCAAGTTCTTCGGCTATATGAAACGAGGGCAACAACAACATTTACCTTGACTGGGTAATATTGATAGAGGGGAGGAGCGAGATGTAGGAAAATGATTCATTTGGCTAAAATAGTTGAAGAATGCAAAGGGAAACATTGGAAAATTAAGGGGTCTATGTAGAATTAGATATTATTGGTAAGGTCTGGTCGCTTATGTTTCAGAGTTATATTAAAGCACTTGGCCCGCGTCCTATTGATTTTTATTTTAAAAATTTGATACTCTCCTCACCCTTTACTCATATCTATTTATCCTTAAATATTATTTTGTGATAATACCTTTTATAAAAGGCTTTTATTCTCAGCGAACAAATACCACAGTAGCAAATTAACTTCAAAAGTTTTGCTTTTTAAAACGCTCTTGTTCTGTAGCTTTGATACCAAATATTTTAATCTTTTGACCAAATTTTAATTATCCGGAGTCCCATTATCTGTGTTCAGCACTTTTTCAATGCTTTTAATTGTCATCGAAATACAATTAATCTGATAAACTTTTGATGAGTCAAAACTTCATAATGAATAATTCCTATCAATCTCTTCATCAATTATTCAGCATAGCTTGTTCACAAAGTGATGGCGTGCTGATGATAATGACGGTGATGGCTCACAAAATTAAAGGTGCTATATTTTGTTCAAAACATTCAAAGGCTCATAACATTTCTCAAAATTATATGTCATGTTTTATGCGCATGCCTGAGAGAAAAATTGTTTCGTAACAATGAAATGTAATTTACAATTAACAGGTGGTGTTTACAACTTTGCAGGCCACACATTCTACTACATGTGAATTTCACCACCCTCGTTGAGTCACTCCTAAATTCCTTACCATAATTGCTAATTTACAACATGCTGTACAATTTGATATGTGTGCAATGTGTGCCATTATCCATAAGTTACGCGTGTTACGGAGTTTACATAACCCAGTTGAACGCATTCATTTGAAAGTGAGGAGAGCCGTCGGCCATTTTGATATTTCTTCTTAATTCTTCGAAAAACTTTCGAACACTGTACTGAAGATAGCTTTGAAAGTGTTTGCAAAGTTAAATTGAACTTCTTGCAATAACTATTGCATGGATATCACGCTGGAAAAAAGGAAAACAATGATCATGAGCCGCTCTTAAGATTTGACTTGAACAAGATGGAAAAAAATGATCTTCTGAAGAAAAAAAGTATGGACCAAAATAAACCATGGCACGCAGTTCAAGTAGAAAGACGATCGTGTTTTGATTTCTTTAAGATGGCTACATACTAAGATATACTGATATATTACGGAAACAGCACTTTTCTAGACAAAGGTGGAGAATTAAAGCAAAGAGCGAAAAAGACAGTTGAAGGACATTTGAATGCTGTGACGGAACATGTCAACGACAAAGGAAAGAATGAAACCTGTTGGCTGTTGGTGAGAAATGGTACATCGGAATCCGAACAAATTATGACGTCAAGATGGATTGTCTGCGTCAATCATCTAGTCGGATCACATTGATACAGGTAGGATTATATGTAACTTAATTTAAATTGACTTAAAACGTGTGTGGGGATGTCGAGGATTAGTGCGCGCGTGTGTGTGTGAATATGTGGATGTGGGTTGTAAGTATGTGTGATCATGATTACCATGTGTNNNCCCCCCCCGAAATTTCACCGAATTTCATCAAATTTAGAAGAAGCAAAAAATTTACTCAATGTCCAGAGTAAAGAAGTGATTATTATACGCAACATACAGTACATGTATTTCATAATTTTCACAACACACATCATTGTCTGTATGCAACTAAATGGTAACTTGCCAAGTATTGTTTACTTTCAATTATTTGAACGTTTGAATTGTCCGCATTTATTGTTTAAAGAGGAACAACCCTTTATTTTGCACATATTGATTTTGTCGTTTTACTCTTCTGGAGCTTATATTGGCTATTAGTTCAAAATCTAAAATTACACGTGAGACATGACTGAAAAGCCAAGGGCGAATTAAGACCATCGCGATTAACTTTTCAAAGCCTTGTAGTTGATGGTGCATGTTGTGCATATATAAAGACGTCCTTTTGAAAAGAGACTCCACTTTTACATCTCGTTAACGTTCGGCATCTTTCAATCAATTCGTGGTATCTATATTAGGAGAAGAAATGTAAAGAAGGAAATCGTTATCGAAAGTTCAGTGCTTGCTTAATGTGGCCAGACATTATGGTCATTTCATAGCCAGCTTGGTGCACGTCAAGCCAAGCAGAATGGCCGTTTCCACCCGATTTGGCTTCAAAACCTACAAAATCGTCCTCGGGTTGCCATGGTTACGATGGTAGGATAAACAAGAACGGAAGAGTAAGGAGGAAAGAAGATGTGAAGGAGCACTCGCCTTTTTGTGAATAGACAAGCTAAGAAGCGTATTAAAATCATGGACACTTTACGCTCGCTTCTATCTATATCTCAAGGCCTTTGTTATATCAGCTGTTATGGTGTATCTCAAGGTCGGAACTTCACGTCATAGCCATCAAAATCGTCCTCAGATTGCAATGGTAACTATTTTCAGGATGAAAAAGTCAACATTAGTTTCTGATATATCTAGTCAGCTTTTTGATGCATAGATGCGTGCATTGATTTAAGTACATAATTATCGGTGTGTCATAATATCTAAACATGTCAATGCACACAGCCCGGCACACAGTCATGTTCTCGTATACGTCTGCGCATGCGTGTTGTGAAGACGATTTTGGTTTCGTCTTGTTCGAGCCAGACAGTGCAATCTTTATTCATAAAATGTTCATTGTTATGTGAGGCTATAGCAGCAAACCAGTTCAGAAATCTCTACATTACAACGAGTGTTGACAGGTATCTTAGATATGGATAAAGGTGACCTGCTTTGCATGAAAGAATGAAGTATTAAATGCTTCAAGAATAGCTTTTGTTCTTTATAGAATAAAAAAAGTCACCTGTATATCGAGAAATACAACACTGGTGCATAATGCTTACATACGTTTCATGAGCAGGTTATTTGCCTCGGCGGGTTTCAGGATTTCGCACAGATAACTTTATTAAACTGCTCATGCGCAGATGCTATAACTAAAAAATTACTTTGATGGGCTTGATATTGTACAATCTAAAATTTTAATTGGTACCAGCAACATGGTGTTCGTCGATTCGAAATTATCTGAAATAGTTGACAACGAAATGGTTCTTTTCAGAACCACCAAAACGTTTACCATAATTTACTATGTTTAAATATCTCTTTAAGCCTCTCTCTCTCGTCTTCATCATAATTCATAGTGGTGGGATGTGTCTAAAACAACGTGCAAAAGTTTAGTATAATACTAAACATTAACAATTAACTATTTTGCAGGAGCTTAGGAATTCACAGATGAAAAAATAAATAGACATTTACTTCGATGTACGTTTATGTATATTTTCTATGTCCCATTGGAACAGATAGCAACAGAAATGACCTTTAAAAACGAAGTCATACAAAATTACGTCCATGTAATATGAGTGCAACGATCAACGCATGAGGGGGCTGCGTATTATTGAAATGCGGGTATGACTGGACAAAGCAGATTACTATAATCGCGTTTAGCGTAACAAGTTTGCAACCTGCCGGGAGTTTTTATCGTCGATTTCCTGCAAAAGGAACTCTACCAACAATGTATTGTCAATTATGTCTTTTTAGCGGTGAGGTGACGAACATTATACTCGTAGCTTTTGCTTTGGTTGATGTATAAGTGGTTGGTTTATGAATGAATAATTGGATACGTTTAGTTTCACAAAAGCATTCAAATTTGATGGTGCCTTCGCTACAATTCTTATGCTTACGACGACAGTAAATTAGCCAGGAATTTTCTTTGTATAGCAACAACAAAATGTATAAAATCTGCATTCTGACTTGTGAAATACTATTACTTGCGACAGGTGACTAACTTGTCAGCAAGGTCTTGAAGGAGAATATAGTACTTATAGTACATTTGAACGTATTTGTCACCTGGTCTATTTCAAAGAAAGAGAAAAGATCTCTTTGGCACTCATTCATATTTTTATTTTTTCCTTCAAAGGAACCGTCTGTACCATCATAGATAATTAATTACTACCTATTGCTGTTTAATTACATGTTACAAACTTACCCCTATTTGTAATTTAGTGTGTGTCTGGAGGTTCTCGGTGACACAGTATTACATAACGACTATACTCGATTTCATGTTCATGGTGCTTTTTCTACCTCTAATTCCTTTTGCACACGGGTGCGTTAATAGCTGACGTAAGAATGCGTTAAGTGATATGTAATGTTTATTCCTACACATTTAGTATGAGTATAAATATTGGTACTGGTGGAATGTGAAATAATTGTCATACAAATACAATACACAGTGACGTCCATGTAGATAAGCATGCTTCATGGGAGATGATCGATAGTTCATCGTAACAACCGAGAAAAAAAATCTGACAATAGCATTGGTGTTGTTTTTATTTCCGTATAATAAAATCAGATGCAATACATGCACATGAATCATACGGAGAAAAGGAAAAAAATACGGCTGGTAGCCCATTTTCAGCTGCAACTGTAATTGTTGCTGCCGGTCTTCCATGTGGAATCTGATGTAACCGCATATCCATGATCCGCAGACAGTTCGAACAAGAAGAGTAAAATGGGGGAGGAAAACATAGTTGGGTGGTTTAGAATGCTCGATCGCAAAGAAAACATAAACAACCGACTAACGCCAGGAAAATAAGCTTCCATCATTACAAGAGCTCAGAGGTCTACGGTGGTGTAGCATTGGCCTGGTAACGGAGGGGGAAGGCGGGTGGGGGCGGGCGGGGGCGCAATGTTGTTATTGAGGGAGGTTTTTTTAAAGGTTATAATAGTTCGACAACATTAAACTGGTCAAGGCTATGTATTGTGTAGGAGGGCGTTGTATCATCCTATTTTATTATCTCTCCTATTTCATAACCTTTAATATTATTTTGTTCTATATCTTTCCTTACATTTCCGTGGAGGGGGCTGTCGAGGGGGGAATATCTCCGTGTCCCGTATCTATACCACGGTCTGAAGTAGTGATAACGGGATCGCATCACCGAGGTCGAGCATAACTGTTGCAGAGTCACCTCGTCCAAACTAAACATACCGCCCCCATATATCAACCCCAAAATATCTAAAAATGACGTCGTTATCTCTCTAGGCCACATGTGGCCTAGACAGATAATGACGTCATTTTTAGACTGGCACATTAAAAAAAGTAGAAGCAAGTTCATTCACGTGGGGCTCAAATTTGTAACGCAGAAACGAATGTATTGATTAGGCATTGTTATGTTTTGTTGTTTTCAAATTAATTCACACCGCCTCATTTTCTATCATTGAGCTGCGCCTTAAATCACCCACTCCCCTGAGAGTCAGTGTACTTGATAATTGACTTTGCAGGGCACACTTTCATGTCCTGATAATACAAATGCCTTGGAACGCAGTCAATGTTTTAACTAGAGAAGATTTATAAATAATAATAATGTTATCCACAAGGTGTAAGAATTGATCAAATTTTCAGGGGTGTTCACATCTAAAGTAGATAGGGACAGCCAAAAAATCGAGCGGCCCGGTAGACAGGAAAGGTTTTATTTCCGAGATTCTACGATTACGAAAACAAAACACGTCCATCGACTAGCGTTTTGAATCAGAGACCCGTTTCTCAAATCCTTTTTTCAATGACAAATGACAAATGACAAAAATATGTGACAAATCTGCCGATAACCAACCAGAAGCAAGGATTTCAGTAGCTTATAACAAAAACTATAATTTGTCACTGATGACAATTTTTGTGAAATGGGGCCCGGGACATCGTTTCGCAAAACCGTGACAGCTACAAGTTCGCTGACATGCCTTTGAATCATAAGGTCTTTAAATCAACACGTGTTACAATTTATTGGATGTCGGTGAACTGGGCCCCGTCTTACAAAGAATTGCGATCGATCGCAGTTTTGAAACAATGGTTCTCATTGGTTGATAGTGCGCGTGCTGTACAATACGCGCATGTAACGATGATCTTGATAGGCCATTGCCATGTTGAGATTGATCTCAACTCTTTGTAAGACGGGGCCCTGGTTCTTTGACGGTTTCGGGGAACGATGCTAGGGTGAACTAATCTGAGTGATATTTTTAACCAATCAACAGCAAAAAATGTGTGTCATAATTTTGACTAGCCAGACGATGAATAACAAGGGTATCCATAAAAGATAACATAAACTGTACATTAATCATCGATGGAGCTGTCTTTATGGGTATTTTCATATCTCACAAAGATCAGTACAGCCAATGTATTAAAACAACCAGGAAGGGAAGATCACTGGTGGAAGAGGAGAAGGGGTGAGCACAGCAAGCCTGTACCCCTTGGACGTTTCATAACTCCATACATTAAGTCTTTCGTGGTATAGTGATGCATTCACTTGACTCTCGATCAATAGAGGGTTCTATTAAACAAACAAGTCAAAGCCCGACCTCCCCCTTTTTATCCTTCTTCCTCTTCCCTTTGTTAGGGTTTGATCCCCTTGACTAGCCCCTGTCATGCTTCTGATGGAGTAATTTTTACTGGCTTGGGGATGACGAACACATCCTCCCCATTACGCGTGTGAACGCCGAGGAGAACAATCAATGATGATCCTCCATTTAGCCATGACTTAACAATCGCTCCGGGCTTTACTGCCAAGACTGCGTCAGATATATAAGATTAGGGTTAAGGGATGCGATTGGGTTTACACGTGCCTTGATTACATCAACCCTCTCCCGCTAAAGGTCTGGTTATCAGTTTTGAATCCAGGGAATCTGGAATTCTTCAAAAGTGGGGTTTTCGCATCTTCGGGTATCTTTTTTTATTGTAAAGTTTAAAAGGGTGGCACGAGAAGACGATTAGGTTCATTGCATTGTGAACTTTGGTATACCAAACTGATATTTAAAGGGGCATAGGCTCGTTGTGCCCTCATTAAGGTCGTTTGGATAATTATATGGATGTATGACGAACAACACAATGAAGCCTAAAAAATTGGAAGAGCCCGGGATTCTAGGCTACCGACTACATTCATTATATACATGTACATGTACATTAATCAATATTTATGTCGTGCTACTGGTAGTGTATATTGTATATGGATTAAAACCAAAGGACATACCGACCCTTTTTGGAGGCCAAGGGGAAAATAAATCAATAAAACAGCTGCCTAGATACATTCCTCCAACCCCCGATGTAAAGGACAACCCACCCCTCCCCGATCAGCGTTGATATGCCGCAGATGCTTGTGTGAGTTCATATCTAACAAAGATACAGTACAGCCCGTGTAATCGGAACAGTCCCGAAACAAATAAAAAAATTGTCTCATTCAGCCCGTATTCGCGATAGTAAATAGCACGTCACTTTAACTTACTTCATACCGTATAGTTTGTCAAGTTTCAGGCTCGCTCCAAGGTGAGTTCAATATATAGAATGACATATGCCTACAATGCAGCCCGGGTGCGCCGGTGTGTCTTATTTTTTCGGAGGTAACTGGAACGGTCCGGGAATATAAATTATCAGACATTCCTGAATACGAATGTCCTGGATAATCTCTAACACGAATGAGTGCAGTCGCGAAATCTGACAAGTTTATTTTTTCTGCTCAAATGTTTGCAGGCAAGTTGATACAAAGTTTTGAAGCACAATATTATAATGAATTCTTCCTGACGAGGTTTGTATGTGGGTCGTATCAGTTCAGTCAGATAGTTTGTGTTACGTTATATATTACAGGACCATGAAGTGATGTTTCTTAGAGCCTAGACGAGATGACTAATTAAACAACGCCCATTCTAGGATTTCTAACTTTCTATACAAGGCTGATAAAATCATGATGAAGATGAATCGGAAGAAATTCATTGAATGCTTTTACACCACAAGGCAGCTTAACTATAACCAGGGTATTAATAGTTCTTTATGGGCGCCTTGAAAATACCCAGGGAGAGGCCTTACAAATGTAACCATCATAATCCAACTAGGCGTTGTGGCGTGC
>BEXV01000094.1:360380-372242 GCA_003118195.1 Hemicentrotus pulcherrimus
CTCTCTCTCTCTCTCTCTCTTTCTCTTCAATCTGTTTAGATTCAGGTTATATACAGGAGGTAAGGAGATCGTCAAGGTAAGCTCCTTGGGGATGATACTATGATATCTGTCGCGACAATAGAACCTCGTCTTACAACTCACCTCGGACGTTGCGATTCTGACCAGAGACTGAGGCCATTGGTAATCAAAAAAACACACATATATATATATATATATATATATATATCGGAGTTATCATGAGAGTTCTTAGAAATCAGCTTATACCTTGAGAAGATAGAAAATGATTAACAACTGTTCAACTGTTAAGAAAATGCGCTTAACAGGTGCAGTTGAATCAATTTCCAAGAGATGGGGTCACACCCGAAAATGGAGGCGTGTAAAGCTTCAGGCAACGATTTTCATTTTTATAGTCATTGGTGATGTGTTTGTTAAAGCCTGTCTGCAATAGTTTGGCCAGGAGGGATTAGCCCTCCCTGCTTGGTCACCGACAGGTTGTTATCTCATCAAATCAGCTCTCAATTAAACATAAGAAAAATGGAATCAAGAGGGACCAACGGGTACCGCTTAGGCATTATTTGCTACATAAAGGTAGCTACAAGTAGCTTTATTCCATCCCTAAAATTTACCTTTTATGTGTAAAAAGCATAAAATTGGTAACAATTTATCACTTTCTAAAGTTTTCAACTAGTGATTATAAGCTTAATGTCATTTGAACGATACATGGTTTTATCATACTCACACTATAATAGGAACATTTTTGAAGAAGAAAACAAAGAGTGAGATATTGTTTATAATGTGTTGATACTCATCATACACATTGTTGTAACGTATATTTAAAAACAAATATTTCATGAACTACATTCAGCCCCGGTTAATAACCTATTGAGTGGAATGGTTACTTCTCAATATCGTGGTACACCAGTTGTGGTGACATGCTGACTCCTGTCAATGTGAATGATTTTAAAAATATCAATACTAAAGGAAACACAGTTTTTGTGTTGCCAATAATCACATGACCATTGCCCCACCCTCAGAAAAGAACATGAGTTTAGGAGAAACCTTTTTTCGCTGTCCATTATCACTCATGCTGGTGGGGTTAACATCTAAATATAGCCCCTCTAGATTCAGATACGATGCATAAGTCTACGGAACGTCTGTCAAAAACGATGAGGATATTCTCTTTAATTCACGCAATATCACGTTAGATGACGTATTCGTCCCCTCATGACATAATTGAATTTAAAGTCCTTTGCACTTATCAGACCCAAACCTGTTTACATGCGTCAGATGCATCGCTAGTTCATTTTAGATGAGGGTGTCGCGACAGATTTACTGATAATCTAGCTGACAATGCAAAAGAAGGAAATAAAACACAAGATCGCAAAGACATTCAAGAAATCAACCTGAGGATAGCCTTGTTCGTCATCTTTTGAAATGTGCGATAATTATGACAATTATACGTAATCCGATCATGAGTTTTATATACTAGGGTATTCAGATTGTCCTTGAGTTGATTTTGCGAAAGTGTTTGCAACTACATGCAAAATAGTTATGATAACGAAATAAAGTAGATAATATCCCTCAAAATACCCTAATTCATTGCACTTGCTGTCGCTTGATACAAATGATAAAAATGCAGACGACTAGTCAATATTTTCCGAAAGAAACGTTTGTAAAAGGGGAGATATCACACCCACCATCCAAATACCGCCCCCCCCCCCGGTTTCCCCTCTCTCTCTCTCTCTTCCCTCCTCTAACGACGTGTCTAGTTTGCATGCTGACACTGTCTTGATAACCGCACACTACATCAGTGGGTTTTCATCGCGAGCTAAAAATATTGACGATGTGAACACGAAATCTACTCCCCAAAGGCGTATTTGCTTGGTATGTCTGAGAGGGGCAGGGGATGAGTGAAGAAATAGAGAGAGAGAGGAAGAGTTATATAGCTCTAAAGATAGACACGTTTGAGTAGGGTTGGTATCTCGCATTCAAAATGAAATTTCCGTCAAATAAGTTTATAGTTTCCTTTGTTTATTTCTCTTTTCCTTTTTTATTATTTGCATATTTAGATCTGAATGTTTTTAACATCAATCTCGATTTTTTTTTATTAAAATGCCCTGTAATTAAGCTGGAATGACGGTTTGAATGATTATACAAGAAGCATCTTATTTATTTCATGTATTTATTTATATTTCATTAAATTATTTCATATTAATTAAAATAAGCAATAAGATATATATATATATATATATATATATATATATATATATATATTTATTAGATAATATATAAAAATATGAAAGAATGTATGACTTGTAATCACACAGCCAGATATGTAAAGGGAAAAATCAAATTAGGTGGGGGCAATGATAGCTAGCGATAGATCCTGTGAATTAATACAGCCAAACCATCAACGAATGGGTGACCGTCCCGTCTACTTACGTATCATCATATCACTCAAATAATACACCAATATTGGATATCCCTTTCACCTCGGGTAATATTATCGCACTATTGATCATCCAGATGCCAGTTCCCATGAATAATTCATCAAATTTAGAAATGGGCTTGAATTAAGCAAGGTATATAGGCAGCAATGTGAGAGGACTAGGCTTTCATATATTAACATGCCTCGTGTGTTTGTTAAAGGTAGACCTACTAATTTTATTAGGCGTTTTTGGTTCGAAGGTGGAATTGAAGGTGGAATTCAATTCAGTTCAATCCACTCAAAGCTTAGTTCCACTCAAACTGAACAACATTAAAAATGTACAGAGAGAAATATGTAGTTTAGTATTGTCAATCATAAAAATTGATAAAAAGCATTGATGAAAAAGGTTACATGTATTACAAACATAGTTGACAATCAGGAATTTGCGAAAATATACAGTATCCCTCATCCAGTATAGTTTTGTGTATTATGAACAGTTATTAGTTTAATACTTTTGAAATATTTCTAGTTTTCTAAGGGTATCAAACCCCCACAAAAGTAGAAATGTAAAAGTATTATACAAATTACATGTTATGATACTATCAAAAGGTGTGTAAATGCATAATGCGCTCATGGAAAGATATTGGCATATCTCAGTGTCTATTAAAATAAAAGTAACTTCTTAAGCTTGGTAAAAAGTATGACGAACCTTTTTTTTATTTCTTTGTCATCTTCTCTTGATGTTCTTGTCATTGTTGATCAACTTTATCACTGTTACTGTGTGAAACGTAATTTAAGGAATTATCAAAAACGTCTCATTATAATTGATAAGCGAAGTGTTTCCAAAAGTCGTATTCCAGTGACAACTACAATGATTTTACTTTTCTTATAAAAAAAACCCTCCTTGGTATGGAAGTAATACAGTTGAGGTCCTGTGACCTATTTCAGTAAATAACATCAAAAGTATTTGTATCATTAGGGCAGTAGTCTATATTTTAAGTAATTTATAATAATCTCACTAAATATTCTATATTTGTTATTCATAAAAACAATTGTAATTAGACGCACAACGTTGACAATGAGTATGTCCTACTTTTAACGCCTGATAATTATTAATTACACTAGAATACACAAAAAACAGTGGTGCCTTGGAAAATTGAAAGCCGACGGAGGGAGATAGAGAAAGAGATAGAGAGAGAGAGAGAGACAGTGAGAGGAAGAGATGCAAGAAAGATAAACAAAATAATGGAGACCTACATTTTGATGTAAATGGCGCGACAATGAATACTACTACCCGGGTATACCTCAGTCACACTGCTAGCCGACTTCAAACCGATTACAAACCGATCGAGTCCTTGTCATTCGTTGTAATGTAACAATTTGTTCGGTCGGTGTCGGTCTGGTGTCGGTTTCATCGGTATGACTGAGGTATTTATTATTGATAAGAACAAGGTTAAAGCTTCGGGTTACTAGAAGTTGATTAGATATCATCCATTATGCAAAGAACCCCGTGACGTACTCTTCCAGTGCCCTACTTCTTTTCACGCAGGGAACATTATGTATCGGTGATGTATCTGGTTTTCAACAAATACACTTAGTTCAGCACTGAAAATTTTCTCGAAGAGCGGCGATAGGGTCAATTTAATCAATTTCCATTCAATTCATTTATTTCCATTTCTCGTCAAAATACATTCAACAATACATTATACATATAAGCAAATATATAAATACTACAAAGAATATGGAGGAGCCGGCAGAGGCCATTGGCCCCTCAAAGGCTGGGCTCCAATGTCCGCATATAATTATACAAAGTAAAGACAAAAGAAACAATAGGCAGTAAATAAATCAACAAATGCGTACAGACTAATTAAACATAAGATAGAGATTCCTTCATTGGATAGTTTTTTGTCAAGTTCTCCCCCCCCCCCCAAAAAAAAAGTATTCAAAATCCATTACAAGTATATACCAACAAACGATAACCTATTAGTTTGTTTCATTTATAACGATTCCAACTCTTTTAATTATTTCTATATAGATGAATACAGAGAGGTAATAAGAAAGGGATGAAAAGGAAGAGGGAGAGAATGAGATAAAAGGAATTGCTAACCATTGAACCAAAGTAGTCTTTTCACGTTTTTAAATGTCACGGCGTGACAGACATGTGCGCTTGATAAGAATCCATTGTTTTGTTGTTATATATTTTAAACAAAACATTTAGAGTAGATAAATGGTGCTTGAATGTATTTCGAAATGCTAAAAAAAAAGCCAAAGCTGTCAGTTTAAGAAAAAAAATATATTTTACCGGGTATTTGCTTTTACTGGCTATCTTGGTGTTGCAAGCACTCTTTATCTGTATCAATATTTTTCGTCACGGGCCTAACATTTCCAATATGTCAAAACAGTAGCGCCTCTCTTTTTACAAGCTCACTAGACCAAACCCTATGAAAATAACCTCATGACATTTTCCCTTCTCTTTCGAAGGCAGAACTCTTTACCAATTTTTCGGAAAGGGCATAATTTCTTGATTGATAGACTCGTAGGTTCGACTCAATTATCGATTTGGAGATATGTCCTCGAAATGGAAGATCAACCCGCATCATTAACAAGGAAAACATATCTTGTTATCGATCATCGGGGGAGTTTCAATCAATAGATAGCGAAAAGGCAGCAGTGTATACGGCCAATGACACTACTATGCGTCCCAAACCTTGGATTTTAATAACGCATGTAGCGATGGATAATGTTAGCAACTACGCAGAAACAAATTTCGTTTTGACGGATGATTTTTGACGGAAACTGGCGTATCCACACGAACATAGTTAGAACATTATTTGTGGGACACTTCTGGGCGCAGTCGTCATTGTCCATGTCAAACAATTATAATGAATTTAACAATCATTTGACGTTTTTGACGGTGGTTGAATGGCGCCTGGAATGCACAGTGCTTAACATCGCGTTATACACATTAGCGCATTAGATGTTGATGTGTAATAGATGACCATTGACACCTGGCGACTTTATTTTTATGTTGCCTTGCAACACCGCCAAACCATTGGTACTCGCTAATATTAAACCAAAGTGCAAGTCACGTGCCGGTATGCATAATACATTGAAAAATCCAAACGCTGTTATTATTTCATTCAGTAGGAGGAGATGACCTGAAATAAAAAGAATCCACGCTTCTAGCCCCAAATTCCCGTTTTTCGGACTGACTTGATTGGCTACAAGTGTAAACACTGTGACAAAAACAAAATCTGCGACTTTTAAATATCAGTTTTCTCTGGTGTAAATGAGGCTACATGCACTTTGATGATGAATATCACTAACAGTAATGGCATTCTCATTCTTTTTGAATGGTGGGTTAACGGGAGGC
Source organism: Hemicentrotus pulcherrimus (assembly GCA_003118195.1). Lineage (NCBI taxonomy): Eukaryota > Metazoa > Echinodermata > Echinoidea > Camarodonta > Strongylocentrotidae > Hemicentrotus > Hemicentrotus pulcherrimus. The sequence continues at coordinate 366,182 of BEXV01000094.1, forward strand.
CCTAATGAATTAGCTACGGATATTACTATTACAATGTCTTTCTAGTTTCATACTACTCAACATCATTCATTCATTTAACAATCTAGTCTAATGGGGACCTATATGAATAGGAATGACATTGCGCAAGATGATCTGTACAAAACACTTTTATAGAACAAAAATAAAAACTAGGGATTTAATTGAATTTATGAAAAGTAATGTCAATAAATTAATGTTGCCAAGATGATGTGGACATTTATGACCAAACCGAACGAAAACTCTAATAAGAGCCAAGTTTTCAAATTCTAAAATTGTTGATTACTTTATTTTATGGCCATCGTCAAGATCTGAAATATGTGAAAATTTGATAAGTCGCAAACATGATTCTTATTGGAGTTTTCTGTTGAGTCCTGTAAAAATTTCAAAGTCACTTTGAATAGCAACATCCTTTATTGAAGGTACTCAATCTTTCTCAATTAAATTTCCTACGTAATTTTGTAGCAGTGTTTTGAAAGACGTATACCGGTAGAAGTTTTCAAATGTTATACAAGGAGAGCGCGCCAGTGCACAATAAACAAATACCTGCCGTCCGAACATTTTGTGGCAAGCTCTCAAATACGGTTTAATTCTTGGTGCAGAAAGGGTGTAAGAAATTAGATTAATTTCATGTACTCAAACTTAGGTTAATTAATGTCTTGGTATATCGTTTATAAATACATTCATGTAGATCTACTGGGAACAGATAATATCAATAGTGTGTTGCTTAACAATAAATAAATATTTGAAGAACTGAATGAGCTTAAAGTTGTTATTTTATTTCCCCAAAACGCTGTGTGTTTTCTACAGTAAATTGTCTGAAATATAAATGAGTTGAAGAAGTAGCCAATCGATATCTCGTTGCATTTCTTTTGGAGACACCACGTTTGTACTGCCATGGACTCGGGAGTAACGAAAGCGAGGACAAACACCTATGGTATTTTTTAAGTGGATATGGTGAAAACTAGTCCACATTCTGTCCTTTTTTTTAAACACATTTTATTTTTCGATCATCCTTGCCCCCCCCCCCTTACACGAACCCCATACAGTGCGATGTCTCCACTGAAAATGTCGGAATGTAAGAATGAAAAGACTGCCTCCAATTTAGTGTTGAGGTTTGTTATTTTCTCAGCTGACTCGGAAACAGACACGGAAACAGACCAGGCCGTGCACTAGGTGAAAACATTACGTTTAGTAATTACACTTTCTATCAAGATGTATGTCTGGTTGGGAAAAAAAACCCCTGTTATCGGCATGGTGGCTGATTCAACATCAAGAATATACCTTGTTCCTGAATCATATTTTGTCTCTCTTTGTTTGCATTTTACATCAAGTAAGTTGGAACAGAGCTACCAAAACTTAAAAATTTAGGTATATTTATGATGCTTTAAACCGGTTAAAGGGTATCTTGGTGGTGATGTTGGAGGGTGGGCTATACGCAGGAAGCCCGGTACGATTGCAAGAGCTATTTTAATCAGAGGTTGTTATTTAGAGCACGACATCTCTATGTCGTGTTTAGTCTGTATCGTGTCATCGCAATCATAAACAACCTGTCAAGAGGATCCCTTGATGTTCCTATCAAATTCTCTAATGATGGATTTACAAATCGACACATATAATGTGTGGGTCAGGTAGGGAAAGAGGCCGCCCCTCCCGTTTTTGAGAAAAGAAATGCATGTGAATGTTTTCTTATTCTTAGATGAGAGCATACGAGAGAGAGCTGAATACAAAGTTAGTTTTCATAAAACAGACTAATGACATAAATGACAAGGGGGAACAATAGGTAAACCAGTTTATAAATGGGGCAGCAAAATAATTTTACTTGGCATCTTGTTACCAGCCCCACTGAAAAAAAAAGATCCGCCCTGCAGACTTCTGTGTTTTTTTTTCATCCTAAACTGATGTGAGCATTACTGTGATGAGCAATATTGTCTCGCCAACGGTTCATTTCAAATATCCGACAAGCTAATGTTTTATCTCCATCTCTCCCCTCCCTCTCTCTATATATATTTAAATATATATATCTATTCCTTGGCCCCTTGCCCATATCTGTTTCCGTCTGTCCATGAGCAATTAGATAGAGTAGATTCACCATTGTGTCTCGGTTACATCACCAACGCATGGTTCTTTGCATTTTAAGGTAAGGCCAAGTAAAAATTGATTCTTAGTTTCTCGTCCGGAAAAATATTTTAATAATAGAAAAATGAGTTTCCATGCTATTTTATATTTTCCTGTACACAGATGTTAATAGAAATTCCAGGGGTCAATTTCAACGCAAATTGTGTACATTTATATTTCATTTCTACTAGAGAGGCTAAAAAAAAAGTGCATTTGCATCTTTGTCACTAGATGACCTCAGAATGTTATATAATACAATTTAGAAGACAAATATTACGTATGAAATAACAACAAACATAGAGGTAGGTCGAAAAAAGAAAGAGGAGGGAAGGGACGAGAAACAAAGTATTAGTTTAAAATAAAACCTAATCTACCTTTCATTGTTTCAATGAGCCCTTTTAAAATGTTCTGTTTTTGGCCAATTAACTGGTCATCGACCCGTCTATATTTCTTCCAATCGTTCATGTTTTTGTCCCTTCTTAATCTACAATCAATCGACCTATATACATAACTAAATACCAATCGATCAATCTATTATTTCTTGTTATCCAGTTCTGCAAGCCCTAGTATTATGGCGTCTCTGTTGCTTCGTGTGTCATTACAATTCAAGGACACTCGTCCTTATATGGCTGATTAGACTTTTAAGGCTTCAGAATTCTTCCAGGATAAATTGTAGTTTGGCGGATGTTTTCATTGTACTAAGAAAAAAAAAAATCGTTTTCTTTCAAATTATTATCATTTTGATAGAATCTGCATGTGGGTTCCCGTTAACTGTTAACAACATGGTTAATGGAACGGTTAGACAGCCACATGGGTGCTCAGTACGGGCAAAATGATATACAAGATCATACAGCCCATTCCTTCAATACCCCCTTAAAACATCTTCCCTTTAAAAATGGAAGTAAAATATTAAATTGCGGACAGTAGGCGTCCATCTTTACGCATCAAATACCATCGTCATCATCCTTTAGACGGATTTAGGACGACGTATTGAGGCGTTTCTTTATTAATGAAACCAGTGATCGTTTGCATCCTGTTGCGAAAAATAATTGGGTTTATACGAGAGTGATCATTTCTCTCTTGTTGCTCATTAGCGCATTATATAAATGACAGAATGGAGATTGTACACGAAAGGTTAGGTCCACACGTTATATAACTGTCACTTGCTTTTCATATGAGAAACGATAGTGCAAGTTCAATTGTTTTGCATGCATTATTAATTGCTTTTCGAAAAGCTTTGTTTTTTGGATCATCCATGGCCGATTGCAGTTAATCCGTAACAATTGAAGGAGAGCTAATTAGCTGTCTCATGCCCGTTGCACAAGAAGCGTCATTGATTGCGCTATTACTTGCGCTAATTTAACCTGTGAACTCGAATTAACACACACACACACCTGTATACAAATGTATGCATTTATCACTTTGCATTCAGTTTGTTTTGTTTAAAGGCCACTCGCACGTGGCACATCAAAGATGGCAAGCCAATCCCTGACGTAATCCTACGTCATATACAAGACAGGCGTCTTATGAAGTGGGTAGGCGAGATGGTTCTATTTTCTCTTATCTCATACAGCTTACTCTGTAATTATACTAATTAGAGCAAGTATTTATGCAATCTATCAGAATCCTTCATGTGATTTTGTAACCCAGATGATGGTGACTATATTGTCCATATGCGTTTACAATATGAAGTTTACATCGTGAATAAGAAAAGATGCACTCAAATCGAAAAAATTAAGTTTTCCTATACAAACCAGATAATTATGTTGTCTCAAACATTCTTAATTTCCTTGAATTTCTTTTGAATTTTATTGGGGTTACCAGTTAAATATGTCTGATTGCAAATTAACTAATGACTAGTTCTTTTCAATATATACTCTGTAGTTTTGTTGGATATCTCATGTATGTTAGGTGAAAAGAGTCTTAGATAAATATTGATAAAAATGACACTTACCCAGTTCCTCTCTGTCACAACGAAAAGCTTCCAAGCCAATTTTGCAAATGGAACTGATCTGAAAAGCAAACAAAAGCGAAAGGACTTACAAAATTATGTTCATTGTTTGTGAAGAAACACATGCTGGGAAGATGTAATTTTCACAAACAAGTTCAGGGGCGTAGGGTTAAATGATCAGATAAATTCAATGGCCTGTACTGATTAGCGGAATAGTAACCCTAAGTATTAAAGCTTAAAATGTTCTCTGTAGTCCTCAGCTTGGTCAAGGAATAGTCCAAGTATCATTGGAGTGTTATAGTGTCGATCCTTTTATTCTATACAAATAAAATGAATATTTATGCAATGGAAATGTTTGTTTAATTTTTACCTAAGTGATTTAATGCATTAGTGTTCTCGGTGTTATATATCAGTGTGCTAACCAACTCCATCCCCATTCAGTTATTCGGGTTTCAAGCTGGACAAAATCCCAAATGGTATTATGAATACCAGCATATAAGTTACGCACACGATATAACAAGACCGTCAGATATTACAGTATCGCTTTTGTCGTGTGTCATTGGTTTAATACCTTATTAGGCACTGTGTTACTGTGTAGAGAAGTTTAAGAATGGAAAGCAAAATAAAACTCTATAGCTTGTTCATAATCATGTTGTTATCAGAGGGCTAAAACAATAACATGAAACGTATTATTATATTTATAGAATATATATATATATATATATATATGTATATATATTTGAATTGATAACATCTAAACAGAAAATGCATTAAAATTCCATATTGTATATATATATATNTAATTTTAGAAACACCATTTCAACAATAAGACCTCTGTTTTTTTTTCCAACAGGATAAGAAATGATCGATAACAAGATATGAATTATAACAATGTCTACACTGAAAAGATATATTTCTATGGTCTGCTTTCTTCGTGGTACTGATAATTGATTCTCATGGCATATGACACACACAATTTTTGTTTGTATCCCTTCACTTTCTTTTTCTCTTTCTCTGTCTCTCACTCTGTCTCTCTATCTCTCTATGTATCTCTCTGTCTCTGTCTCTCTGTCTCTGTCTCTGTTTGTCTGTATGTCTCTCTCATCTCTCTGTTCGCTGTGTTTTCTCGATTTTGGACCAAAATTAAAGACAGCTTCCTATTAAGAAGCTTTTCTTCCGTGTTAGAATATTATGTCATTTTTTTTTTTATTGCATGGTCGGTCTTTTTACGGTTAAGTGCACGATGAGTTACAAGCAATTATGAGTACTGAGCAAACTCCGTATTAGTCTAAACAACCGGTTTCTTGCAATAATCAAAATTAATTATACCAACATCGGTATAAATGTCAAAAGGTGTATTTATTTATGCGAATCGGGCAAAATAATATCTCTTTCAGTGTTAGACTTTTAAATACATGTACATGTACATTGTGTGTCTGGGAGAGGGGGGGGGGGCGTGTGTATGTGTGTAATATAAAAATTATCTTGTATTCGACTAAAAATTAATATAAAAATATATGGTGCACACCTACTAATCACACTCCTTAATCCTTCCCCCACTCTTTCCCCATTCTCAATTTCCTCCTTGGCCTTCGGGTTCAATTTTTCTTTCTGTATCTCTTTCGTGTATCGAGCTCTAATCCTATTCTCCGAAGGCGGGGATTTCCATTAAGATGTTCCTATAGATCTTAACACTTTCAACCGTCCTTATTTTCTCTTTCCAATGAGATTCAAAGGACACATTTTCTTTTGAACAGCTTCCGATTATTTCAGACAGACATTTGATACTATGTAAGGGCGGTAGTGTATTGAATCCATTAGTTATTGTAATTATTATTTGATTAAAATCTGTGAATTGATGTAAGGTCATTATATCTGTTTTCACAAGAGTGCATCCATTGAAAGTGTGACTGCAATATGACAACCTACGACTATGATTTAAACAAAATATATTTTCAGTAAGTTTACAGGGGGGGG
>BEXV01000094.1:372566-386831 GCA_003118195.1 Hemicentrotus pulcherrimus
CCCCCCCCCCCCGCTTATTCAGCGGCTGAGCCGTTACGATTTGCGAAATTTTTGGGGCGTGATTGTAAAACCCCCCCTTGAAAAAATCCTGCGTACGCCGCTGTGTGACAACAACCAGTTAAAATTAAGACCATGATTTTTGTATCATGTCTGTTGGTTAGAAGAAAAATTACTGACGAATGTTAAGCACTCCTTAAAGGGATCGTTTAACAATGTTAAATCTGAGATACACGGCCCTACGTGTTATCAGTGCCTGTAATATGGTGTAATATTGAAGCCCTAAAAAAAAAATCGCGATCCCTTTAAACCGTATGGTGATTCGGGTCAATCGCAACTCTTTATAAGACGGGCCTGATATCCCTGTACTGAATATACGAGATTTTATATTATATATTAGTTAAATAATACTGCTTTCAGGGGTCCATGTGCACATACATGTAAGCACTAAGCGATATCTAAACACTGTTTTACAAGTTAAAGCGCTTGAATTGCCGATATTGCAATGTATTTCTTTTAAGAGAAGTAAATATATACCTTTGAAATAAATTTAAGAATAAAAGAGTAGGTTGATGATTATGTCAATCGTGCTTTCATAGCAGAAGTACTAAAAATGATATGAATAAACTGCAATCAATCCTTTGATAAATTGTCTCTGGCAGCACAAATCCTGGTTTAAATTCCCCGATCAGCTCACATCTTATCTAACAAAGCTAAAATTGGAAGATAAGTCAACATCGATCATAGGAAATGGAATGGAACAAAGTGGTCGTAAAAACGATGTTGTTTATATTTTGTTGTCAACGATATTATTAGACCTGTAAAAACATGGATATGGAAAGTTAAAAAGGTTTTAACACTTGAAAATAAACATTCATTTTGAAAGAAGAGAGGTTATCAAACATCACTCATCGGGGTACACCGCATGGACGTTCTTACAAGATGCACTTAAAGTATCTATGGAGTATAAACAACCATCACTATAAATCTGACTCAAGATGTCTCGTCACTCGACAGCCTGATCTTTCTTTTCAACATAGTCAGGTTCACTTTCGTCTCTTGTAAAGTATTCTATTTATTCCGCATCTGTATCCTTATACAAGCAAACACACATATTTTGTTACTATTCCAAGCAACAATACAATAATATTCTCAAAGATTAAGATTAATTAAAGTTTACTTTTTCTGTATACAAGCAAATGTTCAACAGGTATTATATATATTCATATTCATAAGCAAGGGAAAATAACATATTTCGACATTTTGATTTAGTGTTTATCCAAATGAAAATACATATAGTCGCTGTTCTCTCAATCCAAAGGCGAATATCGACTCTAATTGGAGGGGGTGCCTTGCCGGTGGGGTGGGCTGCAAGAGGCATAATCACATACGTTATTAATATTTTTGGAGGATGAGGAGGAAAAAAACATAGTATAAACTTACATGGTTTTCCAGTAGTTTCCTGTAATTTAACATCCCTAATTCGCACTGGTGAGTTCCCTTCCTTTTATAATGGCCTCTTTGTGAACGATCATAATGGTCGGATCACACTCAGTTTCCTTCATCTAATAGCTTTTCGTTATTATATGTCATATCATTATGGATGAATAATTTTTAGACAAATAGAAACTACATGATAGCAAAAATTGTATTGAATTTATTAACAATATTTTCAATAACAGGTTTTACAAAATGTAGAAAAGATACCAAACTAAAATGTTATATTTCATTCCAGAATAGCTAGTACCCCTCAACCAGGCTATTCAGATGGGGCTTCATAATATTGTCAAATCAAGAATTGAGTAAAGCTTGATGGTAAATGAAACACACGTACCTCGATTTGCATTCGTCACTTTGTACTTTCTATCCTTTTCCGACCCCCTGGTGGCAAGAAGGCCAAAGGGGCCTATTTATCAATCAATTCTACCCGTCAGCTAGACCTTTCTATTGTAGTCTGTTGTCATGTGCATGTGGTTATAGCTCATATGCACCGTAGATTGTACTTTCAGTTTTAACATTTCAAAACATTTGGTCATTATATGGCGAACGTCACTTTAAAGTACAATACCCCCAAATTAACAGTCATAAATTCGGGCATTTAATGTAATCCAATATCATAAAGTCTTTTTTTCAACTAAAATAAATAAAGCGTGATCTCTTACACACGCTGAACACGGGGCGTCATTTAGCCGACGCAAGATTGCGTCAGAAACATGCATGCTCTTTGACGCGTCACGGGAGAATGGCATCGTTCACATGGTGATAAAATGAACATAGCAAGCTTTCCTTGCACCATTTGCATATGGGCTAATTGCCTTCATGGGTTTGAATAGCGCAGATAATAGCACAATTAAAATGGCGCCCAATCATGATGAACAATCAAAGATAGAAAATAGATTAAATCATTTCAAACTCTAAATTTCATGATGGGGGTAAAATGTATACAAAACTGTAAAACATAATAACAAATTTAAAATGGTGCCCCGTGTGCAACGAGCTTTAGTCATGGTGGAAAATAGAGGAATGAAGTACAAAAGTATTTGATAATTTCAACCTCTAAATTTGCCGCGATGGGTTGTCATGGCTTTGCTAAATTGCCAACAAGTAAGGGATTAGCCGACAGCATAGTGTATACTTGAGTTTCAACGCCAAAGCGACTCCATGCACGCCGACTCCAAACCGACAGACTCTTAATCATTCGGGTAATGTAATTGTTTGTTCGGTAAGTTGTTTGTCTCGTGTCGGTCTCCGGGGTATTAAGTGTCGATGTGACCGGGGTTGACTCCCCTTTACACTCCCCCCCCCTAGAGTGGCACCTCTGGTAAAATCAAATCAGTTTAAACTCCTGACAACACAGCGCGAACAGTGTGAGAGGAGACCCCCTCAATCATTATGCTCTTTGAAAGTGCACTGTTCATGTGACATTACATGTAATGTCCATATCGGTATAAAACATGAACCAGCCCTTGTCTTTTCGATTAGGTCTTATGTGGTTAGTAGCGCGTAGGTCTGTAGTAATCAGTGATGGTTCACTGCGAAACCCCTCCACCCCGTCAGTTGTCCCTTGTCAATGAGTTTAATTTTATATTTAAATCACAGACGAGAAGATTGTTGTGTTATTAAAGGGAGAGAACATAAGATTTGAAATAAGTATCACCTCCCATTCTCTTTCATTAAGAGTGTAGATCATGTTGTTTGGTGTTTGTTTGTTTTTTGGTTATCAAACGTAAATTTTTTTCAAAGTCAAAATACATTATTGCCCTCAAAATATGCTATCTGCGATGTCTCCCCTTAAAGGTAAAGACAAATATTGGAAACGCCCCAATTTCAAAAAATGAAATGGAAGCTCTTATTACCAATCATGTGAAAGAATATGTTTTGACTAATACATGATGATACAAAATTTGCCGGGAAACCGCCTACTAATTTATATATTTGGTTTTGGTAAATTTGTTTCTCTCATGGTCTGTGACAGATATAGGATAGTCCCATATACATCTTTCTATAGTGCTTGTAACTTTACGAAGAATGGGCCAAATTTCTTATCATTTTGATGATTCCAGAACCTTGCAGATGCTAGATGCTAGATGATCAACCTTTTCTGATCGATTCCACAACGTTTTTTTTTTTCAAAATGCAATCGCATGACCATGACTGGTCTTTACCTTTAAACCACTAAATTACCTGAGTGAAAATCAAGCTCTCTCATAATGCGTCCAATACAAACAAATCGTATGTATTACGAAGAGAAACATTCGCAGATTCGAGCAATGGTATCTATGGTAACATCCATAATATTCTTAAATTATATATCATAATGAATGTTTTCGTCGCTGGAACAGACGTCATAAGGATGTAAAATAAAGGGTTTCTAGAAATAATCACTCTTGAATAATTCCATTACTTAGTACAAGGTGATTAGTTTTTAACAATCCCTAGTTGGTTGCGAGAACATTGAGGCAACTGCAAAATTTAAGGTTTGAGATTTGAATTTTAATCTGTGTCAAGTGAGGCTACGGATTTGTAGTAAAAGTATTTCTTTTACCTATTTTTCCATAAAGCGATATGAATGTTGGAAAGTTATGTGGCTTCGCTGAATTTAAAACGTTTAAGAAAGGGTCCATTAAAAATGGGAACTATTTGAAAAATAATTTTTAAGTAAGGTCCAAGTTTCGAATGAATGTGAATGAAACATAATTATGAAAGAGTCTACAAAAACTTACGATAATCAAATCATTGAATCCAAACCTATATACGAGCTAGTTTAGTTATCGAAAACCATCATTACAGAAAAACTCCTGTTCACCAAACAGACGTTACAAAAATATTTAAACATAAACATGATATAGAGACTGAATCCCTTTTCTTTTCTTTTTTTGCACTGTCATGATGGCCTATACATGTGTATAAAAGGTTTTAGTTTTCATAATAGTGACCCACGATCGAGTCTGTACTGGAAGAATCCACCTACATTGTATAAGTAATTAAGTTTGGTGAAACAGTCTGTTCCCTCTTTTTCTTTCTAATATTCAATTTGTCATCAAATAAGATGAATTGATAACATCATATGAGATTCTACGTCATGCCTATCCGCTATCTCTTCTTCTTTCTTCTCTTTATTTTCCCTCCTCTTGATTTCTTTCTCTCTCACTCTCTCTCTCTCTCTCTCTCGCTCACTCTCTCTCGCTCACTCTCTCCCACCCCCTCTCTATCCCCTCCCCATCTCTCCCTCTCTCGCTTTTTCTCTACATCCCCCTCCCTCTCTCCTCCCTATCTCTCTCTCTCTCTCTGTCATTTCTATAGTCCCTTCATCCCTTTCCACATCGCTCAGATTGTCATACAGAACTTTTTTGTCAAACTCAACGTGCTAGTATGTAAAATCCAACCCACAGTAATAGAATAATCGCATTTCGTTTTTTGATGAATAATTTTGTTTGGAAAATGTAGTAATCAGATTTCTGAGACGCGTTTCGAACTCACAAATCAATAACCCACCGGCAAATCTAATCCGAGCGCGTCACGCAAATCACATACTACACCATGCGATAGTCATAGGTTATATTTATATGTGTTATACAAACTTTCCCATAGCGATATACATATTGATATGATAATATTGCTCTATGCGATTTATAGATGGGAGTAAATGGGTTTTTTCTTTGAGAAGGGTTACGCAATATATACTCTTGATTTTCAGTAATGGAATTGCGTTTTGACGGAACTGGTTTAAAATTATTCTGAATTGTTCATCATTAATGAAATGGGTTGTATGAACGAGTACAATATAAACTACGAAATTTGCTCATAAAGACTTTTTATTCTTTCAGGAGCGATGTATAACTGTTCGATTAATATTTAAGTTGTTTTAAAATTCACAATTTCCTGAAGACAGTTCTTAGAACCGAGGAGAAAGGAGACAACTCCCATAACGAAATGAGAATTCATGAGTAATTAATGCAATATAACTAAGCCAACATGAAATCAGAGATACATACTTGTTTATAGCGCCATGTGCTTTTAGGAAGTAGAAAATAACGCCCCTAAAATTCAATGAACCACTCCTAACAACAATAAACAAATAAAAGATTCTTTCTTTCGCTATCAATTGCGTTATAAGCAAAGATAATCATAAGAAATTCCTAACATACAGCATTATCATCGTATTTTGTTCACCTGTCAACGTCACATACATTGGACACGAAAAAGAGGCGCTACTTTCCATTTGCTGTATGGAAAGAGGTTTCTGGTCGATGGTGGTTTTCTAGATTGATGTGAAACCCATTTATCGTGCACCTGTTGAGTTGAGATGCTGTATGAAACCCCTCCAGTCCTCAATGAACATTTTCTACCGGTTTCAGGTCGGTAAAATCAATAGTAGGCCGCGTTTGGAAGACAAATATGTGGTGTTGAATGAAAAGGAAAATAATTCTCTTACAATACCTTCTCCCACCAAATTCTACATCATCCTCAATTCCATCCTCATTCATTTCATCTTCTCTTTCAAGGTATTGATCAATTCAAACTGGTAGATCTAATTCCCAACCTTTTAGCCCTTAAAGAGAATGTCGAGTTCTGGGGATAGGTAAAAAATAATTTGTGAGCGTTTTCATTGTTATAATGCAAGGGTGGATTATGCGATTTTTATGCCACGTGTTTGTGTATTCCCATATACACCATACCTTTCTGTGTACAGTGCTTGTTACCTGTCAAGACTGGGCCAAAATTTCTTATCATTTTGATGACTCCAGAACCTTGCAGTACACACCAATACTTACATGCTACGTAATCAACTTTTCTGATCGGTTCCACACCGTTTCTTTCACAATGCAATCGCCTGATCAGTACTCAACTTTTTCATTAAGTGCAGGAGGCGATTTAACCACGCGAATATGAATATTTGGATATAGGTGAGCATGGCCTTCACAATAATTTTTAAAAAGGCTCTTTGCATTCATGCATTCGTTTCTTCTTTATTCGCCATTAAAAAAACATTGTAACCATCGAAAACGTTTTTTTTTATCAAGATAAACAAAGAATTTGAAGGAAATGGTGAAACTTGCCAATCACTATTTTAATTTGCAATGCATGTTTGTAACTTCATGGACGGATTCGTAAGAGTTGTTCGATATATTTTGTCTCTATAATCACCATAATAGCTTATATACCGTTTCCGTCATAAATGTATACATATACGTTTCTTTTTCATCATTTTGTGCAGCGTCTTCAATTTTGTCTCTGTTGAAAAGTTACATCCTCATTTCTTTGAATGTATGTTTATTATTGCCAATGTAAATTGTTCATAATTCAGCCATTTCAATCAATCAATCAATCAAATAACAGTTATCTCTTGATTATACATTTCGGAGACGGAGTTTTGGCTGCGAAGTGCAATTATAATAAAACCTTTTCAATCAATCAATCAAATAACAGTTATCTCTTGATTATAAATTATGGAGACGGAGTTTTAGATTGAAAAGGCTTGCTATGTATTTACAAGCTATGTGAATGATATGAATATGCACTTGTTAAAGGGGAAGTCTCATCTGATATCAAGTTGGTTTTAATAAAAGCAGAAAAGGAGAGAAACAAATTATATAAGTTTGAGCAATATCTGATTAAAAATAGGAAACTTATCAATTCTGATGTTGGTCATCAATAAAAAAAATTTAAAAAGCAACACTGTGACGTAGCAGATGAGCTCCTCGCCAATTCGCTCTGTACAGAAAATGTCATAAACTTTCACTTTCTTAGATATTGATGACGGAATAGATTTGTGCCGAACAGGGGCTGTATAAAAACATTTACAATAATCTTCTCTAATTATCCTGCTTCTATTAATATCGACTAAATATAAGGGTGGACTTCCCCTTTAACGTATTCCAGTCTACCAATTTCAATCAGAGAAGAGGTATCGTAGTACGCTTATCTTCAAAATATGCCTAAAGATATGCAATCCACCCTGTCTGTGACCTCTTATGGTGTGCAGGCCAGACTGCCAGTTTGATATCATATTTATCAATCCTCATTTTTCGCTGTTGATCAAACATTCCCTGTCTTCTTTATTTTACATTCCTATCTTCTCCCCACATTTCTTGATTGGACACTAGCATCGCATAGTTGTTTTCTTCAACTACGGTGTTTACGTTTCCATCTTACAACAACTATGTAGCCAAGTGCCACGGACCGCTTCATGAGAACAACGGAAACATCTTGAGGAAAATTGCATTTCTTCTAGAAAATACATCCATGCACTTGAAACGCCTCCTAGTGGAAAGAGATAATTAGCATTTATACAGCAACAAGCGTATGTCGCTTATTGTAAGCCATTCAAATCCCCTTTTGTTACGTCCGAAATGTTCGCTGATTATGCATGATTGTTACGTTCCTTTATGGTCGAGCTTTGTTTCATATTCTCGTTGTATTATTATTTTCAATTAAACTTCCATTGTTTAAAATGATTCACTTGTGTAGTACCTTTTTATTCAATTGCTCTTGCCTTTTGAATACATGTAGTAGTTTTACAAAACTATTCCTTTTCTTTGTAACGCTTCGGATGATATAGTGCACATCGTATGGAAAAAAGATCAACTTCTGGAAGCTTTACAAGAGGCAAACTTAATTTATTTCAATTAAAACATCTTTTTTTCTGTCCAATATCCTACGCAAAAGAAATAATATCTCATCTTTTATTCTATTCACACAAAATCAGCCGAGAAGAAAAAAATATGAACAAAATGTCAAGTTTGGATGACTTCGTTTTAAAGACTCAATAAGGAAGGATCGGAGATAAATAACGTATTAGATAACTTAGTGGCAACGTATGCATGCGTGACAGAGGTACTAATTTATAATGCAGAACACACGTACGAGACAGTGTTAATAGAGCTCGTCTATCAGATTTTCAGACGGTTTAAATTAAGCATTTTCCAATGCACTCACAAGCGGGCACATTTATCTAAATCAAGCAGCTCCCTTTGAACCGTTTCTGTAAAGGTATACCGATTTAATATGACACGAATGATGATGTCAGATGTCGCAAATTAAAACCTCAATCTTTTATAAATGGGGTATCCAGATCACATCCAGCAATAACTGAATATCCGTGGATGCACGTTCCTAATATGTTCTAACGGCCGCTGTACATGTTTGTTATCTGTACAATATTCTCTCAATTTGCTTGATATTTTCGGACGTTAACCATCATAAATATGAAACTATTATTGGTAATTAATGTCAACATCTTGGAAGATGGATTAATCAGAATGCAACTACAATCTTACGTCGAGCATTTTACAACAAAATAAAAGAACGTCTTAACTAGGACGCAATAATGTAGATGATGTTTTTTTTTGTTGTTGCTTGTACTGAATGCAATGAGGAATGTAAAAGAGGCACTAGTAGCCATGCACACAGCAGCAATATGAATTAAGCACTTTGTAATGCAATCAAAACGTATCTCTAAATTTTCACCGTAAAAGTAATAACACACTATTATTCCAGCTAAAACATGATTTAATATCATCCACATTCTTGTGAATAAAGATCTGTCGCATACCCCTTGTAAATCGATGGCAAGGAACCTCATTCGCATCCTTAATGGTAACCACCTTTTTTGGTATCTTTTGGACCCAAAATAAGGAAGCTGCACAAAATATTTCAAAAATTATAGGGAATGTATGCGGGTTTGAAAAGGATGGGACGCACAGCCGGTATAGTACCACCCCAACATATATTCGCTTGTGAAACATCCATATTGTTCGAATATCTTCTTTAATTTCTAGCTACTACATGTAAATGGTTAGGAGCAAGGGGAACCCCCTTAAATTGGATTTACTTACTGACGTGTTGCCCTTATTTCATAGAGACCCTTAGCAATATCCTTAAGTACGTCGATTAAAAACATATTTGGGTAACCAAGATTAAACCAGCATAAGTACGCGTCTGTTTAGATTCGATTTCGGAGTACGATTTCCCCAGGGTTTTTTCCCGGCTTTCTCACACACACACAAAAAAAAGATTTAATGTACTGATAAAAATCTTTTGGGTCAGAACACGAAACTGTATTACATTAACATACAATAACCTTTAGATGATATTTTGTAGTGTATTTCTCTACAGGAATAGATTTTCTTGGACAAGGACGATTTTAATCGGTAGATATATTGAGTTGATACAAAATACGGATATTGTTCAGGAATGATGCTTTTATTATATGACAAATTTATGATATTTCTGTATAGCCTTATATTTGAGTGTGTGGGAGAGAGGCCATTTGAATGTGTGGGTTTCATTGTTTATTTGTTTGTTGTTTGTCTGTTGTTTTCATGGTTGTTTGTGTGATTTTGCTGTGTGTTGTTCTAGGGTTTTCCTCTGACGACTTTTATAGAGCCGACGCATCATCTGTTTTAGTTATCGCCATAAGACCATCTGCATATTTGTGTTTACCTCGGCTGTTCTCCTCCCCCTCTTATACATTAATCCATTAATGATATTCTAACAAATGATGTCTACATTTAACCTACTATACTCTGTTTATTACAAGTTCAGAGACGGATCCAGTGATTTGGGACAGAGGGGGCACTTGCTTTCTAGCTCCACACCGAATGTGTTGAAAAATATATTGAGTATGTACATAGATTATATTTTGATGAAATAAATCAAAAAGTACAGGAAGATAAGAAAAAAAATGAGAAATGCGTTTCCTCAAGATCCGCCATTGAAGCTATAGTAATTAAAGTTTTAAAACCACACCTAAATAGTCTAGATAATACAGGGGCCATCCCGTCTGTCATTGAATGTGACCATTGGCGCCAATTCTGTTTTAGCGTTGTTCCCCCGCGCGCCAAAACACACCATCTGTCAACACAAACACGCAAAAACACCCCTTAATCAAGGTATCAGTGTACTATATGACCTATACAATGTACTATACATTCACACACACATACACAGTCAACAGATGATTACCAGCGAAACTCGATGCTTGCATGCCTAGATATGAACGTAGTCAGGGTCGTTAATAATGACCACCGCAGCATTAGTTGAAGGAGGGACAAAGGGGGCAGTTTGCCTTTCCTGGCAGATTTTCGACGAAAAAGAAAGAATTATTTTCACCTTGATAGCCAAATATATGCAGGTCAATGAGTTCAAAGGAAAACGCAAAAAGAGATTCTGCTAGGTCGTGGCGCGACATTTTACAACTGAGTTAAAGCAAGCATACGGATGATGCAAATTTAGCAAACGCACGACAACTAAGTCGGGGGGGGGGGAATGATGGCATCAACATTTATATCCAGATAAAAATAAAAAAAACTCTGTGACTGAAATGGTCATAAGATGATATATTTTGTCCCTCTTGAAGCCACGGTCTGGGTACGCCACTGTAATCATCAATATAAAGATAATGGAATAACTCGTGGAGTGTTTAGTTGAATGTATTCCTTTAAAGCATACCAACTTACTTACAGAAGCTGGGCACATAAACGATTCAGCAAATTCCACTCAAACACAATAGGCATATCTTGAAAGGATGCAAATATAAATGCTTAATGCGTTATATATATATATATATATACTGCAAGTCTATGAACGTGATTAGAGGATCATTATTTATGTTCAAATATATTTAAACAACAAGCAATAAGAAAGGTATCTATAATTAGAATATACGATATTCAGTATCCATTAGGCTTTTAGAATCTCATTGCATTCGATAAAAATGTAGCTCATAAAGTTAGAATAATCATTTTCATATCTATTTACCGGAAATGTATGGATAACAGAATAATTATAGCTCCAGTGTTGCAAGGGAGAGGTAGCGTTGAAAAATATTGTCATAATTGTCAAGACTTCATTTTGTAATACGGAAGCGCTCAAGAAATTAAAATAAAAGTACAAATACAACAACAACGATGATAATGAGTATAAATCATAGCTTATAGCAAAAATGATGAAAACGATGATAATACTAATAATAATCATCATAATAGTAATAATGATAACACCATACCGTAAACTATTTAAAGGTGTAATCGACATAAATGCTGGAAAAAAATGAATGTTACTTTGAATTGAAATGAATATAAAAACAAAAACAGAAGTACAGGCTCATCATAATCTTCGTGTACTCCGAAGAGACAGGTCATGTGATGTCACAAACCCACACGCAACAATGGAATGTTGTTTGGTAGTAGTATGCACGACACATGTGTTTCACAAAATAGTTTATTAGTGAAGGGTTTAAATGTGACAACGTGATGGCTAATCCATGGATCGAAGCACATGCACGTTAGTAAACCTTTCGTAGATGTGAAGGGGAAAAGGGGTGGATCTGCGATAGGATCGGAGCTGCCTAATGACTTGGCAAGAAATAATTATGATGGGGTGTACCTACAAAGATTAACAACTTTTTTTTCTTCTCCTTTTTCACTTTGCTTCGAGGTTTCAGAGACATAACGCTTCGTTTGTTTTTTTTTTCTTTCTATTTTTGAGTCCTTTTTCCCCCTCCCCCTGTTTCTTGTTTGGTGCTTATTATACATGTAAATTCATCTTCCATTCCCTAGTAAATTTCCCATTGTCGTCCACTGTAGGAGCTCTCTGAAAATTATCTCAAATTATCAAATATTATGAAGTATTCAATCTCTGGTGTAGTGACATAGACATGTTGTCCAAACATGCATTTAACTGAAAATTTGTGGCAACCAAATATCGAAAAAAACTGGTTGATACCGTGTCATGTTGTCATTAGATTCGTTTCCAACCTTGATTAAATGGTCGAGGAAAATGCTGCATTCACTCAACATTCCTTTCCAGCATTGCTTTCTGTCATTAATGTTCACCAAATAACGATGTCTGTCAGCATAAAATTCACAAATGTTAGCTTCCTCGCTTCGCTCGCTACTTGTGAGATCATACAGACCAATGACGACTACATAACTGTGTGTTCAGGGTCTAGCGTTAAAGCAGGAGCCTTTTCGTTGTAGAAAGATAGGCTACATACATGGTATCCGGTCCACAAACCATAATACAGGAAGGGGTGTGATGAGATTTTGTAAGTCTCTTTGCGGTAACTTATGGTATAAAAACTTTGTAAAAGTACTTTGGTATGAAAACTGAAATTTAAATACCTGAGGAAGAGAAGAGAGCACTTATGACAGCATTGTACCCGTCTGAACTTAATAGTTCCACAACAAATACCTTGGTTATACTAGGTATGAATGGCCTCCATTGTACAAACGCCATTCGAAAAGGTCTTTAAACCATCAGAGCATCTTCGCATTAATCTCGCAAAAACGATTTAATTTAAATGAAAAATTTTCTATAAAATAATATATCCCGTCTCTATTCTTCTTTTTGAAATGGTACTTGGCTGGGTTTCATTTAAGAGTAGTAGAGAAATTATTTTCTGCAATTTTGTAAACGCAATAAGTATCTGGCAAAATTATTATGTATGGCGCAATGAATAATATTTTCTAAGTATACAGTGAAAGAAAAACATTATCAATGGCAATATAATGCATACAGTGCTACTAGTATGGGAAGAGGTAAGCACTTGCATGATGTTAATATGATTCCTTAACCTGCGTCCTACATTTTGTTAATCTTTAGATTACTGGTCACAAATGAATGCTTTATTAATTACATGTACCGTCAACTTGTTCTAGGCAACGTTGCATGTGAGTGAACAAGGTGAGAAGAGAATATAAGCTTTTTTTAAAGAGACTAATATGTATACTAACACCTTTCAACAATTCTAATTAGAAAAAATACGTTCATATTTCAAGGTTTCAAATTCGAATCTATACACCGCTTACATTATCAATGTTCTACAGCGAGCTTAAATGAACCCTTCGCACACGCACACACACGCACATACAGTCAGAACCTCTGTGTGGTCTCATGCAACACGTATTAATTACAAGTCGCATATTACACTCCTTATATCCCCTTAATTCCATATCATGCAACAAGTTTATGTCACACACACTCACACGCACACACACTCACACGCACACGCACACGCACACGAACTCACACGAGCACACATGCACTGGCACACTTACACTAAAAACCTGTATAAGATCTGATGCAACACGTGATAAATGATCTTGAAATTGTACTGGTATCACGGTATGAAAAACTCCATGCTGGTATGATCAATCAGATAAATATTAATTGTTACGTGAAAATAAATATTGTATTCCGTTAAAAAAAACAGCAACAACAACAGCCACAACAACAGCAACAACAGCAACAACAGAAACCCAACTTAAACTGCTTTCAGACATGTAAACCTGGATTGATTGCTTTCATATACCGAGTATAAAAGAAAATATAATAACATGATATGATATGACAAAATAATATCGGAAGGAACACCCTGCTTAGCTGCACCATCACAGCGCAGCTGTTCTACCGGAAAGTCCTAAAATAAAAACAAACGAACAAAACATCCAAATATAAGTACAATATACCAAATATTCATAATCCCATGATAGGGCAGAGAAGAGGGCCCAGAAAAGCAATTGTTTTGTATCAATAGGGCACAATTTTTTTCTCGAAACCATTCATTTAATTGTAAAAGGGAAGGAATCAAAGTACACTCTAGTAGACTGTTTAGTAAACTAATATCAGCTGTATATATTATACTGACTCTAGATAAAAGATGAGGGAAGATAGTATATACTCTGAACACGACTGTATGTCCCTTTAAAGGTACTTGGTAACATTGTTAAGGTGGGAGATAGTGGTGCTAAGATAGTGACTTCA
>BEXV01000094.1:391400-415276 GCA_003118195.1 Hemicentrotus pulcherrimus
CTGTATGAACAGGGCTAGTTTAAGAGACAGATTATCATTAATTGGACTACATTGATTTAATACATGAATAAACATGGCTTGCGACACTGAAAGAATCATTCTTTCAGTACGAACCATTCTTGTGAAATAAGACGGATTATTCATTAATAAAAGCTCCGATAAAGTGTTGGGCGCCCTAAACTCGCACCAAATTTGATGGCAAAATTTCCCCCTTAAACGTGTGTTTCAAGAGAATTTTTTACAAAAGAATACATAATTTGGGTTTTCTTTTGTACACAGAAAACCTAAACATTGGTATTTTTTCACCAATATTCAACTTCAAACACATTTGTTTGAAAATCCTTGCAGAAATGTGTCTTAAATGACATCCACTTTCACATTATGATACAATTCAAATCAAATTTTGCCATCAAATTGTTGGGGCTTCAAAGACTTTAGAGGGGCTTTAAAAGAGACTTGTGATGAGGTGAAGTTATGTTATTGAGTATGAAAAGGGCTTTTGAAATAGACGAATTTTTTGTTCACTATGAACAAGGCTTATGAGATAACACTTCTTATCAGTTGATATGAAAGGAACTTTTGAGATGAGGCTCTGAATACTATCGCTCAAATGTAAAAGAAAATAATTCCATTGAATTTCCGTAAAGCCTCGCTCATTAGCAACCCGTCTGTCTTCTCGATTGGTAGAGACACGTGACTGAAACACGTGACTTTGTGAAAGGATTGTGTGGTGATGAACAAAAT
Source organism: Hemicentrotus pulcherrimus (assembly GCA_003118195.1). Taxonomy (NCBI): domain Eukaryota; kingdom Metazoa; phylum Echinodermata; class Echinoidea; order Camarodonta; family Strongylocentrotidae; genus Hemicentrotus; species Hemicentrotus pulcherrimus. The sequence goes on from BEXV01000094.1 coordinate 392,145, forward strand.
TGCCAACTACGATACCAATAGAGAGAGAAAGGTAGAAAGAAGGAAAGAGAGAGAGAGAGATTTGGAGAGATTTTATTTTCTTCTTCAAAGTGGCTCTAAAATATTAATATTGCAGTATACAATGATAACGATAATAATTTCGCTTTATATTCCGCTAAACAAGTCTACAATGTCTGTAAGTACTGGTTTGATTTTTGCAAGTATAGAAACTCTATATGGATTGTTATTGAAGGAAAGGAATAACATGTTTAATCAGAGGACTATCAATATAATGATATAAGCGTTAAGCATATGAAGTTAGAATACATGATATCATATAAAAAGGTTTGGTGTTTTTTTATTCAAATAGCTAGAGCAGTTTTCATAGTATTGTTCACCTCCGTTAAATTAGTGGCGTGTAAAGTCCCAGCAATACACAATCATTTCAACGCTCTGTTGCTATGACTACAAGCAGGATGTTTGCGATTCGAGTTTAAATTTTCTACCGAGTCATGACAAACATTGTGTTGACTATCGATGTTATGCTAAGCATTTGCCATAACAGACGAATCAAAGTCGATCTTAGCAATGTTGCCTTTAAGATTGTATGAATTGATTTGTCTTGGTGTTTTTAAAATCTCTTTTGGTGCGTATAGCCTTTAACAGCGTGCCCCTATCCTAAATATGCCCCAGCCTGTAAACCTGTAATTTTATCTGAATTTATATACAATTATGGTCATTCCTTTTTGGCAAATGTATGCATCTACATGTAAAACCAAAATGACTGCTCGGTTTAAGATTGGAATACATGTACATTAACCATGCCTCTCGGATTCTGGGAAATTAAGTTCTTGCTAGACGTGGTTCTGAAAATACTTTGATCGTTTTTGTGTGTGCAGAAATAGTTGCAAAAATGGTTGGAATACCTGTAGGATATATAAAAAGATATTTATACTTAACATTTTGGTCAATAATGCTGATAATGGCACTTTAAAGCTTATCAACACTAGTGTGGCTAGGAGGGATTAGACCACACAGAGAGGTCACTGACAGGTGGCTATATCATCAACTGAGCTCTCAAATAACATAAGAAATGGAGGATCATGGGGGAACAACAGGCACCGATTGGGGAAGTTTTCTATATAGAGGGAGCAAGTAGCTACAGGTAGGACAGTGGGGCTTTAAATATTCCAGTAACGAATATTGTGCCATTTCATTGAATTACAATCTTTATTGCTACATTTGATGAAAACATACACAATAAGCATTCAAAAACCGAAATATGAACATCATTGAAAAAATGAAAGATTGTATTAAACACGGAAAAGGCGCGCTGCCGTGCAGCCGCCTTGCCTTTTTAAAGCAATTTTTAGCCTCCATGTTCACCGAAAAATCGTGCGTTTGCTGCACGAACAGCGCGAATCTCCACGCGATGCCCTTGTTGGGATTGTGCAATGACACCTACGATATGTCTACGGATTACGGGCTTTCGAGTTTCCGTATTTGTATAACTTCCGGCAAACAAAATCGTAGAGGCCGCGGAGCCCCTGAGTCAGTACGGAAGTCTCACGGCTGCCTCCGTACGGGGGCCGCGCATAAAAGGGGATTATGGTGACGCACGGCGTATTTTTAATTTATTTGGAGACAGAAAATCTCCGAATGCCCTACGGCCTTTGAAATGATGATGCACGGTCGCCTTAGAGCGTATATACTAAGGCAGGCGCAAGGTAGCCGCAAGGTGCCGGTAAGGCAGCCGAAGGGGGACCATACCGCGATCATGCGGCCAGACTGATGCTACCGCTTCACCCCTGAAGTATATAAAAACGCAAGGCTACCGTACAACTGACGTATGGTCGCCGTGGAACCGATTTACGGCATGGCTCTAGCGTGTCTAATCGATACAGCAAACCTAGAAATGAAAACAGTTATAACTCTGCGTTATAATCCTATGGCGACCCGTACGGCCTGTTAAGATAGAGATAGGCCCTAGAGTGACCCTTGAGTCCCCCGCTGATACTCTGCGGCCGCCGCAAGTATCTCTCGATTTTGGAAGCGTACGGCCGCTGTATCCTAGCTGTAGAGCAAATGTGACCTAGGCATTAGTGAGTACAAATTTGAGAACAAACTACCATCTTCTAATTTTAGAGGAATAACATGCTTAGATCAGAAACGCCCGTGATAATGATAGAAGGAAAGAAAAAAATAATAATGTTAAGTGTTTTAAGCTGATAAATAGAGTATGAATAACTTGAAAAGGGTGATTTATGCGAGACTTGTGAACGACATAACCATTGTTAAAAGCTGGACGAAAGATGAGTAACTAGGCTACGTGAAATGAAATCCAGATTAAATACACCATCATAAAACAGGATTGGGTAAGCAGGCAAAGCAAACAGAGTGAGAAATTGTCCCATTATCGCGTTTCAGATTTGACGTGAGGATAATTAACTCCGCAGCACAAGGAAGAGGCACGAGTTCTCCCAACAATACCAGACCATTATAAATGAAAGGGAGATTTCAAAGTGATATCATGCAATTAGTCAAGTAATACGGGCAGCGGTATACACAACAAACGTTGGTTGAAGGAATAGATAAAAAGGGGTGGAGGCCTCTCTTTGTGCGGGGGTACAGTACTTCACTTGCAAGTTGCCTTTCTTTCCCTGGGTCTTAGGGCGGGGGCATAAGCTTGCTTTACACTATAGGATGGATATAATTGCCGAATAAAACAAATATGGAAGCAAAAGAGAAGCCAGTGGCTGATTTTCTGAATTTTGCGATCATGAAAATTATGCAAAAAAATTATATAGCAATTCACTGTAGCCATTCTTAGGGTCCATGTGCAATCTCTATCTATCCACAGACGCAACCTCTTGAAGGAGAATGCAATGCCCTATCGCAACGTTTCGGATAGGTCCAACAAATCCACTTTCGATGGAAGACTGGCCCAAATATACCTTCTGCACAAAAAAGATTCAGAAAAAAGGTGCATACAGACATTGCATATTTGTGCATGTGAAAACTCTTGGTACAGTCGTTATTACCTGTTGGGGCCCGTTGTTCACTGGTTACTGTGACATGAATTCTATCGCAATAAAAACAGTTGTCTTAAATGGCGGTAATAGGGACTTTTAGATTTGCGTGGACTAATACGTGTGACGTCCATTCAAGGCAGTGCATTAAAAGGACGTCGACTAAAGGTCCCTAGTACTAATGGTATGACGCCTCCGCGGAGCTCCGGTGCGTCGGGATTGAATTGAATCTACATATTTTGCTAAAAACATGTACATGCAACATTAAATGAGCGCTCATTATTTTGTGAAATAACACGCATTCGGATTTGCTGCCTATGCGGGGAAAACATTCAGTGCCGACTGGTTTTCCATGCTTCTAGATGCAAAGCGAGACATTAATTGGACAAGTACTTGGATCCACACGTATGTATATATAATGTAGCAAAAACAGGGAGATGGGAGTTGATCTAGCGGTAGATTCACATGGGCAGCTCTATGTCTTTGCCTACAAACTGGCTCAGGTGAATCGAGTATACTTCTTTCGGATGGTGACGTAAACGGTAGGTCACCAGACGTAAATAATGATATCTGAATGAAACACGTCTGTAACAAACAAAAAAAAAGAACAAAAAAATAATTACACACACACACACATACAATGATGGCACTGAGATCAACTACAACACGCTCAGCTGCCTCGTTACCCCGGTCGTAACCATCAATATACCTGTCATATAAAATACTTTCGTACCGCTACACGCCTTGGTTTTAGACCATACCCGTATAACCTCGGAAGCTAATTAAAACGATAATATTGCATTGGAAACAGAGCATAATTTATGTAAATTGCCCATAACGATGTCTTTTCAAGGGTATTTTAATACCCACGTATTTCAATGATATTGAATGATAACACTGACAACTACAATATAATATTACTGCAAACATTACAACATGTTCCATGATTACAAAAAACAAAACATACCATTAACAACAAATTAATAAATTATTAATAACCATTACAATTAATATAATGATATTTAAACAAAATTATGAGGTACTGTGTCTTTTCTTATGTGTCATGAATAATGATAAACCTCATAACACAATACCATTGTTTTATTCATTGGAATATTAATACTGGTGTCGTAAAATTGACTCGAATTAAACCGCCGTTGCAACAAGGAAATATAATGAATAATGAATGAATGATAAATAATAGCCTAATAGTCCACTCCAAATTTGATTAAACCGAAACGGAAATTCTTTTTGCCCAATTGATCGTGAGCCCGGTAGCCACTGAGGAGCGCCAGATCGACGTTGCTCTATCCCTTATTGTTGAACGCCAAACAAGGTAGCAACAACTCCCATCTTTTAATGTCTTTTGGTATGATGGGGCCGGGGTTCGAACCCACGACCTCCCGGTTATGAGGCGGACGCTCTACTGACTGACCAACACTTCGACTTTTGTTCCCCATGAACACTCTATCATAATGGTATTTCATGATGTTTTCAAGGTAATCAAAGCACCAGGCTTTTGAATATGAGACTTTTAAACAAATCACACCACGTATCGTCGTATTCAAAGGCCTGGTAGAATCGACTGCTATGTATTAAACACACGCTCGTATGATTTTCGAAGAGTAAACTCTATGGCAATCTTCTGGAAATCATATTTGGATTACGTAATACGTCGTTGACAGACACGTTCGCATATTTCAACAGGTAACGCACAAGGCTATGGAAATTCACTTAGGTTGATTTTTCGAAAGTAGTTGCGATCGTGTTTAAGTGTAAATAAATTATGGCATTAACTGTCCATGGCATGATATTAGGGACTTTTAGATTTGCACAACGACAGCTTGGATTGCTACGATCGACGTCCTTTTAATGCAATGCCTTCAATGGACGTCACACGTATCAGTACACGCAAATCTAAAAGTCCCTATTCTTGTCCTACTGCTTAATAAAAGAGTATTATGACGGGAGTGGTGAACTTATTGGTTATCCAAATATGTGTTTATCCGTCATACTATTGCAATGGTGCAAAGTATTTTATGTGTCATTTTGATTGACTTGTAGATCATACAATGCCGCTGATGCAATCGTGTTCCAGTCCTCAATATCCTCGAATATTGGGTCGGCGTAAAACCACTAAATCGTGGACGTTTCAATATCCCGATCACCATCAGGATGCGATTAATTTCGCATGTTGTAAGCGAATTGAAAAGGACATATCTCAAGTCGATGAGCACTTTCTTTCGTAGTAAAACCATTTTACGTTGTCTCTGTTTTCTCTTGCTTCCTCCCCCTCTTCCTACGCTTGCATCATTAATNCAAAAGGCCTCGTGACATTCGTCACTCGGTCGCGCGTTCACCTGGGGTATCTAGACTCTTCTCAGCCGCTTAGCCAGAGTCACGAGGCCTTGTCAAAAGGCTAACAATGTCCCGGCTTAGACTCTTCCGATTGGATGTATGCAAATGAGTTCCTACTGGGTTCCGGAAGTCTCGTGGGAAAAATGATTTAGCGTCGTGGGAAAAATAATTTAGGATCCCGGCTTCTTTATATAAGTAGTGTTTAGGCACAATATACGTTGTACCCACTCCGTAATAGACGGCTTCTATACTTTTTTTTATTATTATACTATAAATGTGGACATGGTGGTGTAAAGAGAATAGTCCCTGGTAAGAGGAAATTATGTTTGTCAGAACACAATCTATGTCCTGGGCCCCGTTTCACAAAACTTGTCATCATTGACAAATTACAGTTTTTGTTATAAGCTAGTGAAATCATTGCTTCTGATTGGTTATCAGCAGATTTGTCACTGATTTTTGTCATTTGTCATTGAAAAAAGGCTATGTGAAACGGGTCCCTGAATGAACCCCTGAACGGGTCCTCTTTACTCTGTGCACACATGGTCAGAGTGGTGAAAAGGTATTTGTGTTTTTGCAGACACCATACGAGAGAACTAGTTTTATCTCTCTCCTCGTGTTTGCTGAGGTGTATGTTTCACATTAAAATGTTTGCAGTAGTCTTCTTCTCATTTTTTTACAGTCCGTCACTAAATGGTTCATGGCACATTCCAAACACTATTTTCAAAACAGATTAACATTACAAAACATGTCGGATCCAGCACTATACAGGTTGAGCTTTTATCTACCATTTAAAAAAAAAGTTTATTACTCCTCGGCCCTTTTCAATGTTGATTTAACATTTGAGTTTTAGTAGGTAAAGATAAGCTATATTTATGATTGGCATCAAAGCAGCTCACCATATTTTCTACACAGTATACTCATTTAATTAGCTGTCTACATCTCGCTATAGTCAAAGCATGATAACGATCTTCAACACATTCACCGCATGATTATTTTTTATCCCAATCATTTCTTCTCTATACTTCACTGATCTCCAATTGTCCTACCACCACCATGCCTCATTGTTCTCTTATCGAACTCTTAACCACCCGACAAAAGAGTATCGAACACAATTATAATCGAATTTTGTCACTTTATCGCGCTCTGATGATGATGATTAATGAATTACAAATTTTAGAGTGTTGTGTATATAGTAAAAGCTATCGGTGCTGGGTCGATGATCCGTGTTATTACGTTAATAGTACGCACCAAAGTAATGTCCGTAGACTTTCCCTGATATTCCTTTAATGTCAGTGCAATTATTAGAGTATCATTTAGCAGTAACAAGTTGGTTTCTCTGCGTTATGTGTAAGATATATGAAGTACAATAATAATACATCTCCATTTATATAGCGCAGGTACTTTAATTTTTACGAATATACTCTACTCCGCTTAAAACAAAGCATCACATTATAACAGTATTTATGGGATTCAATGAGGGTATTTTCTTTCATGGCTTCGTCAAAATGTTTGTGAGCGTTGGCAAGGAATAGTTAAAGTGAATGATACCTCAAGTAAGGTGGAATTGTGGAATGGCATAACCCTGTTCTACCCACTTTTGCTATTCCAACATCAATACGTACAGGTAATGTAGTTGGAGGTATAACAATCATTTAACTACGAGTATGATTTATGGCACAGGCTATTGAGAACATTCGTAGATGATAAAATGATGAGTAAAATTCTTTAAAAGTAAATGTGCATGTTCTAAAACAAAAGCCACATAATGAAGAGTCTCACAATTATATTTAAGAAATATTGGATTCACCCTCTTTTTTCTTCCGAAGAACATGTATCAACAAGAAAACAAGGCTGCATTAAAGCGTGTATATTTGAATCTCGTACCAGCTATATCGCTTTCAAAAATATTATGTATCACTATTGCAGTTCTGTTGTATTTATCCATTACAGGTGTACCCAAATCAAATCGCATTGATTCATAATTATTTATGAGAGCCACTATGCTTGAAGTCGGAAAGTGGATCTGACTACGGCTCCAATCTGCTAATACACCTCACACACTGTTAATAAGTTGGTCTGATCACCATATAGCTACCATATAGATACCGGTGCCAGCTGTTCCTTTAGTAACGCCTTGATAATAAATTCAGTGAATACTCAAGATAGCCCTGGACATATAATGCAATACTGATAAATATTTAATAATTTCCTGGTAGTGTATTTGATGACACAGCGGAGTGAAAGACAGCGAGAAAGGTGGAATTATTCAGAATAAACAAAATAATCTGAGGTATATTTTGTAATGAAGCCCCATCATTAGGTGTGTATGTTTAGAATCACTTGAATTGTGTTTGACATTAATTTTTATATGACAAAAATATACAAACATAATTGTTGTTAAATGTGACCTGGTAAAAAGAAGGTAAAAAACAGTTATTCGTTCGTTGAGAGCCAGAAGGGCGTGTGCACTATGTAAAGAGCTCAACTTTTTTTTTGTAAATGCCCTTGCTCTCAGCAGACGGATTTGTCCATGCATCATTATTTCAGAATTTCCACTTTATCCCTATATATTTTGTACATCAACCTAACTTCACCATGGTGATCAAATTTTAAAAGCATGTTTTAGTCAATTTAGAGGAGGGGCAACCCCCCCCCCCTCTTTCTGTTATACACCACACAAAACATGATTGTCAGATTATATTAATCATGATTGTTACGTAATCAGTGAACGTTTCTAACTATTGGTGGTTAAAGTGTCATAGTCGAACGGTTTGATCACTAGACAGAGACAAACATGAGAGTCACGGATTCGAGGCCTGGCACGGTATACTGATTTTGGCAAGTTTGCTACACAATATAATGCAATCATCGTGCTCTGAATCGACCATTTTCAAATACATTCAAACTTTAAATGCATGAAAAGCAGCTTCTAGCTGATAGCAGGCTTTTTAACCGTGAGTAATAAATAAAATACAATACAAAAATATCAAAATATAATCATGTGTCAAGTGCCTCGTTGCGATTAAGTTCATTTGTTACATATGATTGCATTTCAATATTCGTTATTAAAATTGCAGACCAAACATGTTGTTAGTACATGTAGTTGAATATCTATAGAATGCAAATATTCTATACTAGGTTAATCAAATTTAAAGCATTCGTTTTTCCTGCATCTCGTTACGAATAACTTAATTCACCTGTTGCGAATGATTGTATTTCAAAGGCCAGAATGCAAATTGCGAACAAAGAATATTGTTAAATCGGACGGGCCAAAATATTTTCCGACCTAGCAAAAACATTTCTTTTTAATTAAAAAAATTAAATGTAAATTCTTACGTTTAATGTTGAACCAAGATGATGGAATATTTTTACACAAGGCACAGACGTGCATTAAATATTAATGCATTACGAAAATGGTCTCATAATATGCACAGCAATTAATGGTGAGTGGCTGAGTGTGCCAGGGGGAAAAGGTTAAATTTGTGAGGAAGGTACGCTAGACAATACTAAACTGCGGTAATAGCATCATTTGCAATTACCCATGCAGTGTAAAGATACACATATACTTTATCCGGTGAGTGAAAAAGCGCTGTATCAGATATAATGAATGAATGTCGAATAATCATCATATTCCTATCAATAATATTGTGAAAGACAATGCAGAAACAATCAGTACTGCTTCAACGTGCATTATGTAAATAAGATTTTTGTTACAGACTTTGTTTACCTGCGTGCTAAAATGGCAGCATTTCCAATCTGGATGGTTCTTCTTATAAAATTAACTGTAGATCGCAAAATACAAGGTTGGTTCACTTCTGAATAATATCAAGATCTTTCACCCTTGTGCAACTAGATAAAGAAGTACTTGACAATCACAGAAATACCATATTTACACCCGAAAACTGAGCTTCAGGTTCATGACAAAGCTTCTTAAGATCTCATCGCAAAAGTTAGTTTTAGATTTTGCAGCATCCAGGTGTATAGTATTTAAATATCCAACCAGATTATTACGAAGCCTTTTCGACTTCATCTCCTCTAACCATTGACACTTTTCTTAATCACCAAAGCTGTATTGTGCAGTACAGATTTATCATCCGTCTCTCAATTTCAGACTTAACTAGATTATTTGACTTTAGAAGCTTACGTTTCCTCATACCTTCTAATGTTTCCTTTCACCAAGTATTCACAAGGGGATTACAAAGAAGCCAAAGCAAGGAAGATAGATGTCATTAGTTGAGTGCCACTTTTAGAAAACCGGTTAGAAGCGGAAGAATACTACTTCAGAACGGGCTGCAACCTGATGTCGTTTACTTGATGCGACAAGAGGAGGGGTGAAATAAGATCAGACTTGTAAATTTACCTGAATATATACTTTCCATGCTCTTTTCATGCTAGTCGGCGCTCCAGGCACTGAGCTGGTGTAGAATACTGTACGATACATTTCCCAGAGGCAAATTCTTTCATTTGTATGTTGTGTATGTAATTAACATTATATATATATATTGAGATTTTGTTATGTGGATCAGATTAGTTCGTTTAGGGTCAATCATAATTAATTTAAAATCTCTACATACATTCTTATATGATTCTGTTACATATTTTACATTAAAAAATAAATAAACTCGAGTTCACTTTCATTACCTTATTGTTTGCCAATAGAATTACGTTCAGATTACGCAATGTTCCATTTATATTCGCACATTTAAAAAGGCGATGCACGAGGCTGTTCAATGACTTGGTGGATTTCTCGAAATTCCTTGCGGTCTTGTCCTGATTCCCTTTCTGCTGTGTGTATTGTTATAAAATAACTTTTACCTCCTACTAATGACAGAAAATCAGTTCTTATGTATTCAGCCACTACCCCCTCCCCCCTCTCTCTCTGTCTCTATCTCTTCCTCTCTCTCTCTTTCTATTTCACCCTATGTCTTTCCAATGATCCAAGCTAGTAAGTCTTTTGAAACTATTAGTTTTCCTTTACGTCTTTCAGGTGTAGTCTCCACCATTTTTCTCTCCTCCATTATAGACAAGCACCTGCTTTGAGTTCTATTCCTATTTTTTCTATGATCAATCTCTTCATTCTCTGATTCAACAGCAGATTCTTTGGTCCTTAATTTTTTCCTTCTGATTTGTGTAGTTTTTCCCCTGATTTGTGGGCATCTCCGATCGTTTCCCTCTATTCATCCGTTCTTTACATCGCTGACTGCCAAACTCTTTAGCCATTCTTCATTTTCACCTGCTAAGGCTCTCACTTAAAGCCGACCTCACACGCTGTTATTTTGACTCTGTATCCTTCCGTGAGCATAAGGCCAAAGAGATTAAAGCTATATAAGTCTTGATTTCAGGCCGAATCGGTTTTCCATCTCATCAGCAATCCGATTTTCCAATATTTTTTTACATTCTTTACATTCCTTCATCCATGCATTCGTAGGTTCGGTGTTATTATTATGACAAATATCGGACTTAAACAACAAAATCAAATTCAGAAAATTTTGTTTACATGTAGGCCTGAATAATGAATAGCAAATCATTATCCCTAAATTGTCCTGAAGTGCTCTATTGTTTATAAAAATCGATACATCCAAGCATTTCGTGATATCGTTGTAAATGCTACAATAATTCTAATAGAGTGAATACACCGAAAATTCATAAATCCTTATTGATACATTCTTCATATATATATATATATATTTGTCCGTCTTTTTATTGTGAATACGAAGAAGAAAAATTGTGAAATCAGAAGCGTTTGTCTTTATATATTCCTTTATGGTGAATCATTATTCCTTGTTGAAATGTTCTTAATGAAATACATCAGTACATTTTCTAAAAGTTAAATGTGTTGTAGTGTTATTTGTTAGGGAGAAAGAAAGCATAAAACCTGAAAGCCGTCTATTTAAATTGTTCCGTTTTATTCAAATACCGGTACTACTTCAAGGGGATTAGAAAAAACTTGAATGACATAAATATTTACGATTATAATGCTTGGTGGATTAAACAACGAGTTATACATTTTACCGCGATATTGTTTTAAAGTGTTTTCACATCTTACCCAGATTTCACTGGAATGGATTTTGTAATCACGATTGGTATATCATGTTTCGCTGTTCATATGTGATCTCATGCCTCTATTTTGCTGAGACATCCCACATTACATGGACAGCAAAAATAATTTAAGTTCGCTGCCCGTATAGAGTGTTAACTCTATAATTGTATATGAGCGCGGCGTGGCATGTTATTTTACATTGTAGGATCAGCGAAATTCCGTGAGGTTGCGTAGATTCTGTTCCATTTTAATTTTTAATTCGTGCACACTACTGCCTAATATTTAATGCTTTTACCTCGGTGTATCAAGTTTTCCATTGCCTTGACCTGAGAGCGTTGTGTTCAGATCATTAAAAATGGATTTAAGTGGAGAGTTTTGTCAAGTATTAACAAATTTTCAGAAGAGGGTCGCACTTTTGAAGAATGTACTGACAATTGCTTTCGTATGAGAAAAAAAAAAATCATTTTGATACACGTCTTTTTACTCAAATAAATTCTGACTCCTGATGTTTAAGTTACTACTGTGAATGATGTTTAGTCACAAGTTATGTTCGTATAATGTTTAATAAAAGTCAATACCTGAAGTTAAATGTTAAGCTCGCCTATAATATAGCAACCGCTGCTCAGCAACCAATTCTCGCATTAGTCATCTTTTGCTTACCGATTCTCTCTCTCCCCCACTTCTCTCTTCCTCTCTCTTTCTCCTCGTCTCTCCCCTCTCTCTTTTTCTCTTTTTTTTTTTCTCTCTCTCTCCTTCCCATCCCACTTCTTCCTTCCATAAAGCTTCGGTCTTAATACGACGGCGCCATGGGTAAACTCGCCACTCAATAGACAGGCGACTGACAGTGCTCAATACCTCATCGTTTTGTTATATATTAGCTTTCCCGCCATTAAGGTTGTTACGTCATCATCTGTCAAAAGGCGCCTATAAATAGAAAAACGTTATTTATTGCACGGGGGCGAGGTCCAAGATGCATGTCGCAGACGCGTGATGGGCGGCAGGCATTTACGGAGAACAGGCATGTAATAATTGCCTACCCACGTGGTAATAATGCATGCAAAATTGATCCTAAGTAATTACTGAAGACAGGGACGCAAAGCCAGGAATAAGAGTTGTTAGCGCGCCTGGATCAATTTACCAATAAATGATGAACTGGGTGAGTGTTTGAACAGGAGATGAAGAAAACCGTTTGCACTCGAAATGGTTTTCAAAAAAATGCATCAAACCGTTTTTCTATCTGACATTGTCTGTAGCAACACTAATTACTGCTCAAATACAACTTGGTTTCCTAATATCTCACTCTAGTTTCTTTTCCCTCCTCCCCCTCTCTCTCTTTCTCTCTCTCTCTTCTCTACACGTTTCTCTCTCTCTCCTCTCTCTACTCTCTCTTTCTCTCTCTCTCTCTTTCTCTCTCTCTCTCTCTTTCTGGCTTCTGTCTCTCGTTTTCTCTTTTTTTTCTAAACCTGATACCTTGAAAGAATCGCTTATAACTGTTACTGTTCGTTTTCTTAAGAACACCACATTTCATCATTTGCTCTTCTGGGCATCGAGACTTAACTTCCGTCTTAAATGTCTTCTTAAAGGGCGTTACGTGGATTTGCACCGTAAAAATCTCAAAACTTGTAAAAGAGTCAAAAATGTATTTAAAAAATCATAATATAAACTTTCCTCAATGTATGGTGGCAAAATGTTCATTATAAGCAAAATTATAGTCCTTTTTTTTGGTCAACTTTGAATTTTGCAATTGGCAGTTTTTTATTCACCCACTTGTTGTGTACAAAATGAGGGCTTCAATTTTCACTAATAGAGAGAAAACACAGAATGCTTCCAAAGAAAACACAGAATGCTTCCAAAGAAGCACCTTGGTGCTACAAATAATTTTTTTTTTGGGGGGGAGGGGGGCTTTTAAATCCCTGATAGAGGCTTTAAGGTCGCGGGATACCTACAATTTTTAAAAGTCATTAGAAACTACCAGATGAAATATGCAAAGGTGGCTTTTAAAACTGTATCTGATATCCAAATCAATGCTTGGAGAAAAATATGGAATGATCCATTGACAAAGAAAAAATCTATACAGGGTTCAAATGAATGCCTGTAGATATTACAAGTAGACTTGTAAGTGTTTTCTTTTGAAGATGTTGCTGCGTAACTACATGTATGTATTACTCGCTAGCTCGCTCGCTAGCGAAAGAATACGGATGACGAATTTTATTCAAATATGTGTCTTCGGTTGTGCTAAATTTTCAAATCAATCTTTGCCAAAATAAGTAGAGTTATTAAAACTCCTTTATTTACAAAAGTCTTACAGGTAATTGCCTTAATCATATATAAACCAATATTTTCGTGTTTTTCCCCCCTTTTTTCTTTCCATTACGCTTGGAGCAAATTAATATGAGAAGGGCTTTTTGAATACATATAACTTGATACAATAGGCCTAATTTTTATTATGAAAAATGCATTTAGATATAAAGAAAGGCTAAAATGGAGAAGACGAAGTAAACAGAAAATTAGATTCTGCAAGCAAGTAGTTTCAGTCATTGGATATAATCAAAAAATTTTTTTTCGTCAATCAGATGACTGATGACTCTTCTCGGTCTAGCAAAATGTGTTTTAAAATAGAATACATCGCATTAATAGACTCGATACATATCTGATGTATAACCCACACCGAACTACACTAACGGTATTAAAGTAAAACAGATAACCCTTCCACATGTCACATGATAGACTGGATACATACCTCATGTGCAATCCACAACTAGAAATGTCATCAATAAGGGTAAAAGCAATTACCATCACTTTGAAAGCATTCGCGGTCTAAAACAAAAACTCAATTGTCCCTTTAACTGATTTTCTGAAATATTATAATGCAGAAATAAGTGTTTATGCATGGTATTGTTAGCATAAACGAACATTGCAATTTAGAAATAAAGGTTAATTGGAATGGGGCGTCCTCTTTTAGAGTTTGAGGCTATTAAAAGAAAATATCGATATATTTTCTCCCGTAACATCAAAAAAAGACAACAAAAACACATTTGAGAAGAACAAAAAAATGTTTTCTTGATGGACAAATGTCCAAGCAAAAAGTCAACAATCATGATCATGACTAAAATTGAAGCGCCTTTAAAATGGAGAACAGTCTAGGCTATCTATCAATCATCGCTGTTTGCTAATGAGTTAACTTTCACATTAAGTGTGTTCCCGATCTCGCGCTGGCATCAAAGCATCCAAGCGACCAGGCCTCCAAGCGTAGTTTGGCGCCAAATCTCCGGCTGCTTGCGTCACCAGATTTTTATCAATTTGCAACTAAACATGTTACTTTTCATAAGCATTCACTTGAATCGGTTTCGGGTGATGGAAAAGAGTGCAGAAATATTTTTGTATTTATATGTTTAGCAATTTGAGTGGGCTTATTGTTAACGCTCATTAGAGAACCAGTTGATCAACCCGAGGTTAAACAGGGTAAAAAGTGCATACCATGTTTACATTATTTATGTCATAATATATTCAGTAATCTTACAAACTGTGTTGCTGTTTTTACACAAAAGGGCAGATTTCTTGTTTTCCTTTTCGTTAATTTATTGAAAAGTGCTATGTTTTCCAGTTAGTTTCTCTGCGAGTCATTATTGGATGGGCGATTATTAAGTGGCTGTCATTACATGTTTGTATCATACTGTTCGGTGTTTGTAGACTTGTTGTATGTTGTCTTATATGGCAGCGTGCACCTGTATTACTGTATATATACTAAATATTAAAAAAATAAATATTCAATCAATTAAATAAATTGTTAGATATATATAGGGAAATGTTTGGCACGATTTCTTGTTTTCATATCAATTTTACAGCATTGCTTGAAAAAAAAGTAGTCACCATGATACTTTCAGCTAATTTCCATTGACCCCTCTGTTTCCAACATATATTTCTTACATTTGTTTTAAATGCTTATAATTGATTTGTAATGTTTTGTTTGAAACATGAATAAATTGAAATGAATTGAATTGAATTGAGAGAATACAGTGATAAGATGCTTTCATTTATTTAGGCGCACTAGAGCTCCCAGTCTTGACATAACTGAACGGTGATGGGACACTTTCTACCTTTCATGTCCTCGCTGACCATGTACATACATGTAGGCCTATTGTTGTTTGAAAGAACACAGTGAAAGGCGTAGAGTTGTTGTTGTAGGTAATTGTTTAATGGCGTTCATTCAATATTGAATAGATACGCCATAAATATCTTTAATTTTATAAGAAAATCGGTTATACATAAGAAAACTGAGAAATAAGATTTGTAATGATATAATTAATGAAAAAGTAACGCAATTTATTAGGAGTCTCTGGATGGTTTTCAACTTTGTGTTTCTGCTTTTTTAAAAGTTTCATCTGGTCATGTGGAAAGGCGTAGAGGCTTACTGGTATTCCTTTTACTGACATAGCGAAACAATAGGGACTTTTAGATTCGCACAAAGACAATGTGGACCGCTACGGTCGACGTCCTTTTAATGCACTGCCTTGAATGAACGTCACACGTTTCAGTCCACGCAAATATAAAAGTCCCTAATGATGGCGGCTGGTGGGCGTATAAAAACTGAAGTGTTTTATAAAAATGTAAACGCATCTGTTACACAATGCTATTCGGGTTACATTTAATACCAGGAGTGATTATCCCCCAGATGTCCCTTGTAAAAGATTATAGACTAATCATTGGACCACATGGTGCTTTAACTTCTTTATCTTCATTACGATCTCTAATTGCACAGCCAGTGCACCAGTCCTCTTCAAACTACTCAGAAATGATGAGTTATAGGTGTTATTGGAAAACGACTTCAAAGAGAGAGAGAGACAGACAGACGTTGAGATTGATGTTCAATCAATGGCTTCTAATCAGGCCAGACAGCATCTATAAAGACAAATGAAATCTGTCTAATGGATGTATCATAAAGCCTTTGTTATTATTATTATTCATTTTTGCGAAAGTCTTACTGAGACTCAAATAACGCAGTAGCCTCGCAACCAAAGGTCGCGACAACGGTGAACAGAGTTTACATTATTATGTTACTGTTAAGGTTACTGTTCAACGTTTTGGCACGTTCATACCTGGTGGCAGGTTAAATTGTACACTAATTTTTCTTCTTAAAACAAACACCCAAACCATCCCTTTTGAAAGAAATCCGTTGGAAAGTGGTGAATTAATTTTGATTTTTAACTGTAAATGAAACGTTATTTTTCTTTCAAATAATGCTTTACATATTAAAATTGATAGGTAGCATAATGCTATAAGGAGTAATACCTTTTATTCTATACCATTTTATACATCCAAGTAATCTTGATTTCTCTGACTGTTTTTCAATAACCATTCTAAAAGGTTGAAATGTCCCTTTAAGTTTGCAAAAGTGATTTATACATACACATGTATATTTCTATCCACGTGTATTACTTTGAAATTACGTCTGATACCAGGTCTTTATTAGGTTGTAAAAAATGAAGGTATATCTCAACATGTTCTGTGGCCTTACCCATTCTCAAAATATAATTACAAGCTAAGTACACCATTTGCGTTCATTGCTTCCCATAAAAAGTGAAATTGTTTTCCCAGTTATCAAGCTCTGGATATGTACTGTCACCAGCAATATTGGCTATGGACATCTGATACTATGAATTACTATCAAAATCAAACAGTTTATAACATGTCATTCGCCTTCCGTTGGTGATTGATGTTGTCCAAGTGTATACCAAGAGTAGCGAACTACTGTTTATAAATCAGAGATTTGTGTTCTTGATTTCGAAGATGTTCTAATCCATGAACAAAACTCAGTAATCACAATGATGAGATTCATTGCTTTGATGATTGTTTGTAGCAAATTTACCTCAAGTTGAACTGTTAAACATCGAAAAGTATTGCAAGAAAACAGGAGCTCCGAATCATGTTGCTTTCTTCTATGCATTTTGATATAACCACATGGTTTAAACCTTGTTATTTTCCATTGCGAAGGAGCCCGATAAATTAAATCAATTTAAATTTCTTAGTTCCCTATTGATATCGCATGAAACCTAAAAGCAATTTTGAAGAAAAAAAAGTACTTGCTTTTCGCTATATAGGTTTTACATACCATAGATGACAAGGTATATAAATATTTATTTAAAGAATCAAAAACGAAATACAAATAGCAAGTACCTGCATAAAGATATAAAAACAAATTAAGGCCCTACACATGAACATATCCCACGTTCGATAAACATGTCCAACCATAGCCCGCATAATTCGCATATAATGTGTAGGCAGACTGTAAATCGTTGGAGTTTATTGTACTAAAATAATTTGTAAGAGAAATGAAATATTCCAAGACAATTCTCTGTACTTGTAAATCAACTCAAGTCAGATATATGATCATATTTTTTTATATTTTTGAACTGCAGTAGCATTTAAGAAAAAAATGATGTAAGTTGCATACTAATATATATTTACACCCACTACATTGGTGGTACAAAATTGCAGTGCATTACAATCTAAAATAGTTTACGACAAAAGCGTGCAGTTATGACTGTAGTTTGACCCTTAAACATTTGGAAAGAGAGATGTTATCGATGCGGTTTCAGATCATTAATCTTATTAACTGATTTTCGGTATTTTTACCATGTGATAAAGGAAAGTTTAATCATAAAGAGACGCATGATTTACGTTATGGGTTATTGTTTAGTACAGCATAAGGGGGCAAAATGAGGTGACGATGTAGTATCTTACTGTTTTAAAAGTTGTGTACGACAACAAAAACGTGGACGATAATGCAGAAAGCCCCTTAAAATTCTTGAAATCGGAGACACTCTTCATACAATAAATTAGAGTGCTAGGTCACTTAACCATTGTGATATTAAACTTACCTTGTCCAGGGGTTTTCGGGTGATTTCAAGTATCTATCCAATGATCAGTTTTCCAAATCCAAGGTTAAACGATAATAATCCAGTTAAGATTGAACAAACTGTGATGTATATACTCCAATAGGATCAGGAAGTGTTGTACAAGTAGCCAAAATCGAGTGAGTATTCCTTTAAGTTTGAGCAGAAAAGCACTCCAAGTGATGAACAATTGAAATAATCCTCATTAGGGTTGACGAACCAGCTTTTAAAAAAAGCTCTTCCAATCAGACGCAGATGATCGTATAAATGGAGGATGGTATTAAAAGGTTTAGATGTAGGTCTTGCTCCCCCTCTTCTCCTCTGTTACTGTAGAATCCCTCTACGCAAAACACCACCCATCAGCTTAACGAAGTTAAGATGATGAAAAAATTCCTCGGTTGGGTGCAAATAAAAGATCACAACCGACGATCATTATTGGAAAGCATGCACAATATGTATGTTTCTGTCGATTCGGCAGCGAGCAAAAGGTTTAATATCTGGTCCTCACAATTGGTGCGGTAGCGGGCTGTTTCCGTGGCAATTCCGTGTATACAATGCTCATGTCAATAACGCGAAATTATTGAAGCCCGATCATCATCGCTTTAACGCGTTAGCTGTCCCGTAAGAGCGCGCAAAGCGGCGGAGCGAAATGGTCTAAAAAAGATGAGAGCTGGATAGAAAGGTGGGAGAGAAATCAAAAGAAGCGATGAATTCAGAACTCCTCGGTTCATCTTTTTCAAACAGTGAGTAAATATGGATGCGAGACAACCTTTGCCCAACGTTTCATAGATTGCTGTCGAGAACACAATGAGAGAATTAATGCGTGAAAGCTTTTGGCCATCAACTCGTGACATGCTCTTAGAGAGAAAGATGATGAAGAAGGAAAAAATACCACTCACCACTCCAACACGCGAACACTCATTATAACGCCCATGCACTCCCGTACCTATAAGTGATAGTGATTAATTAGCATGAGTCTGTTCGTATCACAAGTTGCACACAAAACATGAAAGAGGACATTGAATGTCCGAAGGGACCACGAGGAAGCAATATATCTGTGGGCTGATCTGTAGAAGAAGGCTATTTATAACAATTTTGATACATTTTTGTCATTATTATAAAAATTTGATTTATTCTTGTTAATTAAATGCTTTTAATTAGTACGAGTTGCGCACATAGAAAATGTTCAAAGCGTCCATGCCGAAGCCATATTACTAATTAAAAAAAAATTGAATATCCCTATCGGTGGGCTGATTTGTTAAACAGTCATTAATAATCAAAAGTTTTTTCTTTGCTAAATACATACTTTTTATTAGTACAAGTTGTAGACATAGGACAAAATGTCAAAGAATCATGCTGAATCGCATCATTATTGACGTGGGTTGTTTTACAATTAGGGCCATCAATCCGCCTCCTGTTTTCAGGTTTCTATTTTTTTCCCTTCTCGCCACTCTCTACAGAATTTCTCTGTAAACTTCATTTAAATTCACCTAAACATTCTTGCTTTTTTTTAAATCAGGATTATTTGTAATCATGTCGTTACATATAGATCCAAAGGAATTTGAAACTTCCAAAATGAGACTTTCTTGTAATGAAGTTCGACCAAGGGTTTTTTAATATAAGATAATATTGGTCATCTTTGTAAGAACGCTTATCTAAATGCAAATCAGGTTTCTTCCCACGATATAATGAAGGGTATTACAAATTTTAGTTCTAAAATAGGTCATTCATATTGTTTATATTATATCTAATTAAATGTATTTAAAAAAAAAAGAATGGGGAAAATTGCCCTAACAATAACAACATCAAGTTCTTCTCACTTGCTTGTGCTAAGTTGCACTGAAAAATAAATTATTTTTTCCTTCTGCTTGAGTTTCGTCAAAAAAAAAGTGATCTAATTTGACTATGGATTAAATCAAAATTGTATTGCCGGTAAAGTGTATGATGAATGTTGTCCACATATCGTTTGTAATTATAATATATGTTTAAAGCTAACCTTGAATTTTTGAAATGGAATCGTTTTAAAAAATAATGTGTTGGGTTCTGGTCAGGCAAAAAGATTGTGAAAGAAAGTCTCTGGAAGCATTTTGGAAAGGTCAATAGGTACATAGGCATCGGTGAATACTGTAAGGTTTCGGAATCATGAAGTTGATGATAAATTGGCTCAATCGTGATTAAAAGCAAATGCACTGCACACAAAAATGTGTATATGGGACTGCACACCCATGGAGCATGAAAGTTTGGTCCAAACAAGTCTTAAAGGAAACCCAAACCTTGATACTCAGTTACTTTTATTGTAAAGTTTAAGATATTTAAAAAATATCAGTGAAAATTTGAACAAAATCGGGCAAGGAATAAGGAAGTGAGAACATTTTGAAATGACTAGTCACTAGAGGGCGGTATTCAATTTGATGACATCATCTGTAAACAACTCTCCATGCCTTTTGTACATAAAATTTCACAATTTGTTTGTTTTCTTCGTATTTATTTGTGTTCTTGATCCGACTTCATAACATGTGAAGTAGAATATCATTTTGCATTCTATATCTTGCTTTCAGGGGAGTAGATTATCTCAATCACAAGAAAGAAGGAAAAACATGAAATTTTATGTACAAAAGGCATGGAGAGTTGTTTACAGATGATGTCATCAAAATGAATACAGCCCTCTAGTGACTAGTCATTTAAAAAAGCTCTCACTTCCTTATTTCTTGCCCGATTTTGTTCAAATTTTCACTGATATTTTTTAAATATCTTAAACTTTACAATAAATGTAACTTAGTATGAAGGTTTTGGTTTCCTTTAAGGTTTGTCTTGTCTTATTTTGAATATGAGGGCATTTGAAGAGCCATCCTTTTTCAGGAGACATTGCTTCGAATTTCAAACTGACAAATAAAGATTGAGAAAGCTTACAAATGATTTCAATTTTACTTGAACTCGAAATTCACTTTAAAGAAAAAATTTTCATGAACAGGATGAACTGTGTGTACGAGCAAAAGTATGAACAATTAAGGCTAAATGCAAATTCAGTGGCATTCGCCTGAACACTGAAGTGTTTGTGCACTTGTCCGGGACGCGTCTTACTTTTTCGTACCTCGGCAAGAAACCAGCGCATGCGCATGTGGAATCAAAACTTACAACAATGTTCAAAATACCACCCCAGATTGAGCTAGCTCGCGAGGGAAACCTGCGCATGCACACTCGTGCAAGAAACCTGCGCATGCGCACTCGCGCAGGAAACCAGCGCATGCGCATGTGGAATCAAAACTTACAACAATGTTCAAAATACCACCCCAGATTGAGCTAGCTCGCGAGGGAAACCTGCGCATGCACACTCGTGCAAGAAACCTGCGCATGCGCACTCGCGCAGGAAACCAGCGCATGCGCATGTGGAATCCGGTAGGGTGGTCAACAGGGTGATAGCAACTATAAATAATCAAACTCCAATTGTTTGTGACCTCTTTGCAAGCTTTCATAGCTTGTTCTGTATGAAAATGAGTTCATACTGGAATCTGGGCTCGCAGTGGTACGACAAAATAAGACGCGGCCGGGACTATCGCAGACTTCATGTGACGAATCCTAACCTGAAAAATCTACTTGGAAAAGAAGAAAACTGCTCAATCATTTAGCCTTTATAAAAGGTACTGGAAGATATCGATAATTATAAAGTGTATTATAGCATTGTGTTGTTATCATTCTTGTGCTTTTCAGGATTTTTTTATTTTTCAAAAAAGTAACAGAGTTATTAAATGCGCATACTATAAAACAAAAGACACATTATTTATCACTAACTCTATAAATTGACACCGAAACTTCATGATATGAATTCCAACAAGCTCTAACAATAAAAGACTAAAAAATAATGAATAACGTGCACATTAAACCCCCCTTAATCTTAAATCTTGCACTTAGCCAATAATGAAGACCAAGATAAATCTTTATCTCACACACTGGGCAAGTAGCAGAATCACAGAAACGTAAAGCAGCAGAAGTGAGAGCAAGACGCCCTTACACACAGCCTGGCGAAAATCATCGAAATCGATAGATAGCGCCAACAAACCCAACAACAACAACTATCTCAATTTCAACATCTTACTTTTTAACTCAGTACTCGGTGATTCTTTATTGTTTACCAAAACGTTTGCTAGCCTGATACCGTAATATCACCTGCCTAGAGCCAGGAAGGCGTTAGACATGTAAATTGTATTTCAAAGTATACGAGTCAATGCCTTTCTGGCTTCAAACAGACGTATTCATTTTAGGTATTTTGCATTCGGTAAATTTGGTTTGAGTGTGTGACCTTACTTGCTTCCGCAATTTTTATTCAGAACTGAAGGTGGCATTTTAAACAATGAGAAGTTCTTGGAAGGGTGGAAATGATTTGTGAGTTTTATTTTCATTTTTGTTGTTGTGGGTGGCTCAAGAAAATCATGGAAAAGTGTCGTCAGAAAAGATTACTCTTCAATTGCGCTCGTATTTGAAACCTGAAAAGAAATAGGCTGAAATATTTAGACCACACTTTCATGCGTCATGACTTTTAAGTAGTCCCATTCTTACATTTCTGTGTACAGTGTATCTTCTTTATCATGTTGATTATTCAGATACCTCACAGAAAAGGAACATCCTTTGGTGCTTGCAGAAAATTTCTTTCACAACTCAATCACTTGACCCGTACTCGATTTGTATTGAAAGATGCCCTACATAATTAGGCTTTTCCAATTACTCCCTGACAATTTCTTTCACAGTGGCATCGCGAGTCCAGAACTCAAATTATATTTTAAAGATATGTTGTACAGACTCTGATCAACTGTATCCTATAGGGAGGGGGGGGGGGGG
>BEXV01000095.1:46208-57641 GCA_003118195.1 Hemicentrotus pulcherrimus
ATTCATTTTTGTATGTGCTAATTTGGGGGAGTTTTGTTTTCATTGGGGTGAGAGGGGTTGGTAGAACTATGCCCAAAGGAACAAATCCTCCTAGAACCGAAAATGGTTGAAGGGTTTTATCAACAAATTCTTGTCATGTCTTCAGTTCAGTTTCTTGGAGGCAGGACAAAATTATGATTTGGGTTTTAAAATAGGAAATTACAAATATGATGTAAATGACTATGGGCAATATGTGAAACGCGTTTAACAACATAGCTTTTAGGAGTTTGCGAGGATGATACAGCAGAAATTAGAACATTATCATGCCTAATTTGTTTTTCTCTTCGAGAACTCTTGCGTGTGAGCTTTGATGGGTATCATACAATCTTTGGCAAACGCTCTCACACAATCGTTTATTTTTGTGTGAATTTCCAAGGATTTCGCAAGCCGCAGACAGGTCTAAGACTCTATCGGGAGTCTGACGTTCCTCCTGCCAGCGTGAGCCCACCGACAACCTGTCTCCTCTCGCCTCGGAGTGAGGGAGAGAGGGCCGTCCATTTGTCGCCTTCTAAAGCATTTGCTAAGCCGAAAGCATTGTGCATTTTAAGATCTTCTCCAAACTTTGATTTAAATATTGTGTTTTTGCGGGTAAGAAGTTTGTTTGCCCAAAGTTTGGTTTGCCTTCTCTAGTGAAAGAAATAGAGCGAGTCATAGCTCTAGTCTTGTAGGTGGTCTGTGACTAGCAGACCGTATGACTGAGGCTGGGTAATTGATCTCTTACTTCAATGTACACCATTAGCATGGTAAATGTACATTTACCATCATCTGCGAATAAAAGGACAAACAGTAACAACTTTTTCTGTCCATCACCCGATATCCACCCTTCCATCTCCCTATAAATATTACAGATGGAAGCGATGTGGTGCATTGGTAAAGGCTCTTGACTCTAATACGACAGGTCCCGGGTTAGTATTTCGCTCGGTGCCGTGCACTCTTGAGAAAGGTGTTTTATTCACATTGCAGTTCTTTAATGTGTTTCTCAATTCTAAAAAATGGCATTGTTGGGATAAACTATTTGCAGAGACGACGGGGAAAACATTGGACATGTACATATAGGGGAGGGGCAGGGAACAATAGTCTTTGTAGCAAGGGTGTCGGCGAACAAACCTCTGATTAACGTGTTTTACCCCTTCCCAAATCCTAAATACGGATCACCACCCCTGTTCTAAAATGTAACGGGGAGGGGGAAATGGGGCAATTAGCAAAAACACACGAACATCTACATTATAGAAGATGGTAATGAAAAGAACAATATCGTCTTATCATTATCCATATTCTGAAGTACCTCAAATATAGGTGCCAAACCCCTGTTCTAAGGGGGTTAGCCCGCGTGCAAGGTTTAACTTAGGGCTTAGGGACCCACTTATCCATGTTCAGCTTTGCTTTTACTCATTTATTTCCCATTCTTGGCGCATTCAGACAATACAACATGACATGGGTTTATCGGGTCTAACTGCTCACAGACACAGTGAAAACGGGGCTCATAATTAGCAGGGCTGTACGAAATATAACAAGAGGTCTTTAAAAGAGGGATTACCCCCTATTGTAAACCAGCGTAACTTAATTCTGAAAGTTAAGCTGTCGTATTATTCGCAGCAGTGATTGACAAGTGTTATGTAAACATGCAAAAACATGTATTCTTTTTAAAGACGAGCTTTTTTTGTAGACGTGGGTCAGACACGAAACATGGGCTGCTTTCCCCCTAATCTGGTTGATTTATGCCATTCAAATAATCAGATAATTTACTTATAACTTGTAATTAAATAACAACGATTAGTGAATTCCAATAAATTTCCACGACCGTGATACTTTCGCGTGATTGGAAAGTTTTCATATTGAAATATTTGAGAAGTCCTCAACATTTCCTCTTTATCAGACCCCTCCGCCCTTCGAGACGAAAAACTGTCCTTCACCGAGTCTGATTCTGACTGAAATTTTGAAATTGAAAAAAAAAAATGTAGATAGCGAGGAGGGATTCCAAACTCACCCCTTCTACCCCCTGTCTTTTTCTTTCCCTCTTCCCCCTCCCTCTCTCTCTATCTTTCTCTCTTTATATTTCTCCCTCTCTCTTGCCTGGTGCCCGCGACATGGCAAATTTATTTACAAACTTTAAAGAGAAGGGCATGTGAGAAATATGCCCCCACCCCCACCTCGACAGTGGAAATGAATGCAAATAAACATACCATGAATATCCTTTAATTTTTTTTATAAAGGCAGGGAAAGGTAATAAGAAGTTTACTAGCTTTCCAAATTTAAAAAAAAAAGAGGTGAAGGAAAATATAAATAAAAACTAGAAAGTCAGGTTTTGAGGGAAAGAATATCGGCGTTTAAAGCATAATGTACAGCAGTGTCTATGTCGTCAGGTTATATTTATTGAAATTAAATATCTATTTGCACTATTTAGTCTTTAGGCTTACAAAGGAGACATTCATTGATATTCATGCTATGTTTTGTAATCTAAGTACTGATGCCTAATCATGATGCGAATGAAATGTATATTATTTTTTAAGTGCGATGACCCCGGGGCCCCAAAACAATTGTGCGGAAACGGAGGATTCCGGAATTGTTTGAAGATATGGTAACGAAATGTATTGTATTGTCATATTGAGGGGTCTTAATGTTTCTTACCCCTCCCCCTTCTCTCTCTCTCTCTCTCTCTCTCTCTCTCTCGCTCTATGTGTGTCTCTCTCTCCTCCCTCCTCTCTCTCTCTACCCCTCTCTCCCTCTCTCTCTCTCTCTCTCTCTCTCTCTCCTTTCGTCCCCGCTCTCTCATTCTCTTTTCCTCTATTTCCCTCGCACATTTTCCCTCTTCCAATCTCTCTTCCCCTCCTTCTCCAAACTCTTCTCTCACTCTCTCTTTTTCTCTGTTTATTCCTCATTTCTAGATAAAAAAAAACAAGAATAGGCCTATGTGTATTTAAGAAGAAGCAGAAGAAACAAAAATTTCTGAACAATAATGAAAAAATCTTCAGACAAATCTTTACTCCATTTTTTAATCAGTTTCCATTTATTTATCAAAAGTTATATAGTTTTAATGAGAACAAACACGTATTCATTCCCAGCTCTAGTAAGTCTAATAGAGGAAGGATATGATAAGCACTCATAAACACAATACTGATTATATGACGATATCCGAAAACTATTATATAGCCAAAAATATCTTTGGCACTAAGGCCGGCTTAGCGCGGTGGAAATTTGCTATAATTCCTGCCATAGTCATCGCAGAGGTCAAATTGTATATCGTCTCCATTACGAATTTATTTCTAATCTTCCTTTAATGATTATTGATAACGCAGCTACTGTCAAATTATTGTTGACTTTTACATTGAAATAATGCGAATGAATGATATTTAAAGTTACATGCTCTATTGTCGTAACTATTGTACATTCATAGTATAATGGTTATTTTTGGTAAAGGGGCATTTTCAACAAACTCCGTTCTAATTACACAAACGTATTTCGTATAAATCTTTCAGCAGCTTAAAGAGAAACATTTTCGAAAGCAGGAATGGTTAAGTGAGGTATAATAAGACGCACAAACAACATTAATAGCCCTTTAGCTAATCAATAGGCCTCGCTTCAAGGAGCAAACTATTAAGTCTATTGAATTAGTGCCCTTTTGTTACTCAGGTTTGGGTTATTTGCATGCCCTCCCAATGTGTCTGTAACGATCGTAATTGCTGCTTCTCACTCTGTTTAGCAAGTGTATAAAGAAGGTACCTGGTAGGATTTTATTCCTTGAATGCACTGAGCGCTGTACACTCTCAAAACTGAAATGTTAAATCACCATTTAAAAGTGCCAAGGAATGACCACTTTTTAAAAATGTTAGATTAACAATTCAGCTGCGTTTTTCAACCGAAGTGCCGCAAGACATCTCTAGGGGTGCAGTGAGAGAACTCACTTAAGTATTGTATTTTTAAATTATCAATATGATTTCGCTATAACGTCGATTTCGTGAAAACCGAACATTAGAAACCAATCTAGAGAATAAACATTTTGTCTTTTATATCGAAATCACGTTTTTACTCGCTCGAAACATTTAGAAATGTGATAGGACAATGAGAAGCCCCGAATGGAATTGTGTTTCTTAAATAAAAATCCTGATGGAAAAATTTTTTGTGACCCCGATGGAGTCTGGTTTTTAGACTCGGTTGGGCTATTTTTATCCAGGTGGGGAGACCCCCTGGGGTCAAACGACACTTGAAGAGACCCTAGACTTCCGGTCTGCCGGCAGGAGACCCGTGTCGTCACAGACGTAGGGGGAATTACGTGTCATTGCGGCAGGTAATGTCGTTGACTTTCATCAACGGAGATGTCATATATAACTCATCCACGAGTATAAACCTGCTGCTTCTTGGGATTGAAGTATGCATATGGAATGCATAACCGCTTCTTGAACTCTTCCCTATAGAGAAACAAACAAAAATATAGTCTGGACTTTATATATAACTTATATCAATGTTTTGAAATGGCCCCCCCCCCCCCACCCCCTTTATTGTAACTTTAGAAAGTTCCATAATGTAATAGCTTTCTTCGCATTATGTAGTATGTCGTTAATCGGAAAACTTACATCATCAGTAAAGGCGATGGACAGTGCACCTGATGAGTTAATCTCTGTTAATTTCATTTAGATACAGAGAATGTTTAATCTAACTACACGTATCATGACTATAACTTCAATTTAAGAAATCGGTTTTCTAGAAGCCTTTGCGAGCATCAATATTGCATAACAGTTCACTGTACAGTATACAGTCCAGGTACAATGTCCAGAGATTTAATAATGACACCCCCCCCCCCCTTCTCTTCTTCCATCTCCCCCATCATAGCGATCGCAATTTATCATGGCATAAAACATGGTCGGAGCATGCAAATCCATGCTTAATACTGTACTTGTAGAGTGAATATTAATACCGAAAATAAGACATTTCTAAATCCAGGATGTATCTGTTCACCTAACCCAAATAAGACTTGATTTAAGTATGACGTGACGACAGACATGTTACCACGAAAAAGGAGAAAATCACATCCAGACGGCTCTGCCAAACCTTTCTTTTCATCAAATATCCTCAAAATCCTCCAAACATTTAAGGAGATATCCAGACCTCTGAATTGCTAAAAATATCGCCCGAGACCATATTCTTGCCAAGATCATGTCACGTGCTAACCGTATAGCACTTAATATCAAGCCTAGGAGTTCGATTGATATCTCTATAAAAAAACAGAATTTCAGTTCAAAATAGTTACGATTCGCTTCTTCGTACCGATTTCGAATTATCGTGATTATTTCGGTCTCCAGCTCTTAATTTGACGGAACCTTCTATCTCTGACACTGTTCTTAGGGGAAATTTACTAAAGGTCGATAGCCCAAGAGCCAAGTTAAAAGTAACGTAAAAAATGAAACAGTTTTCCTCACGAAAATACTCATTGCTTCCAAAGAACAATGTCACGATGTTGGAAAAACAAGATATATCACTTCTATATTCAATGTTGCCATGGTAACGAAACACAGTCAGTTCACTTAAATGCAGAAAACGTTGTCTCTCGCGTTTGGCTGTATATTTGTATCCATACAGCTATTGGCATAGATCTCGAGAAGACGATCGAAACTTCATGTACGTACGAAAATGAAAAAACAAGGGCAATTTCAATACCCTGTTGTATGCCCCAATAATTTCCCATAGATTCGGATTACGTAATAGGTTATTGTTATGTTCACATACTTCAAAAGATAACGTGCAAGACCATTAAGATAGTCTCAGATTGATTAGTAGTAGTTGCGTTCGTGTTCGCCATCCTGTTATTACTATTAGCTGTTTATACCTATAATCTCTTTGATTTCAATCAGTCGTATAAAATAATTGTGACCAAAAATTGAAGAGAGTGAATTATTTCGTCTGATAAAAAAGACATACGTAAATAGTCGATCAGGAGGATAATAAATGTGTGCACCCCCTCCCCCTTTGACTGATTCTGTTTGTGGTATTCATAATGGCACATAAAGTTATAATGAGCGGAGATATTAAAAAAAAAAATCAGACGGTCTAAAGATTAACTTTGTAGGAGAGTAGATGAACCGGCTCAATAGCTGATGTCTTTTTACTCGTCCACCCCCCTTGGGCCCTCCCCCCTCACCCTTTATATTTTTCTTCTGGTCTGAGTTTTGTCTGTGGTATGGTATGCATAAAGGGCAAATTAAGTTATGATGAGGGAGGTCTTTTTAAATTTCCGCTGGTCTAAAGATCTAGGTGCGTGGACGAAACAGTTCAATGGCTGAAGTCCAACTTCGTCAAATTAAGATTGCAGACGGCTTGAGTGAAAACAAATGGATATCGAACCTTACCAGTAAGACAGTAACCTTGTGGGTTGTATGCAGACAATTATCTTCAGGACATCCTGATCCGAAAAGTCACTATAAATGATTATTTCATTTTAAATATCGTCGGCTTAGTCATCGGTTCAATATGTTCGGCACAAGAGTTCTTTCATGAACGGTGTTATCATAATGAGGATTAGGCAACATGTTACATTTCATTTTATATTTTATTCCGATGCATGCTTAGGTGGGGAAAGTATGTCCCATTCAATTTTTGATTTACAAAGTGATGGAATATATAGACAAAGATATACATAAAGCGAAAGGAATTATTTATTTTCTCCATTTTGATTTCTTTTTAAACTTCTTGTCTACAACCGTGGGAGGAGTCATTTTCAATTCATGCTTTAATGTTTTGTCTTAAGATAGTTTTTATCTGCTTAGAATTTTTATGTTAAGAAAAGTCTGGGCGAAACAAAGCACGTATACGGACTGTTTGAGAGAGAAAAACAAAATCAACATTAAGAAAAGATGTAACCGTTGCGTCTTTAATACCGTATCAACTAATTTCAAATATGTTTGATCTTCATTTGCCACTCTCCACCCAGGTGTTAAATGGGTACCCGGTAGGATGCGAAAGCTAATGTGCTTAGATTAGCAAGTGTGCGCTTGTAAAAATGACGCCTGGCTGGAATGCTCCCNATTTCAAATATGTTTGATATAAATTTCTAATAGAGGATATTTAAGTTTATTTAAGTCTCAATATCATGACCATGATCACCCCATGCGTTTAAAAATTACCAAAGGTAGACCAGCTCTTTTTTTAAAGTAAAAAAAGCCTTTCATGTCTGCATAGTAACTATCCGCTATCATCTGATTATTTAAGCACCTGCAATCCGTGTACCCAACATTGCCTCTCAGTTAAAATTGCAGCAAAAAACTGAGGAAATTTGATTATCAGTGCCTGATTAAGTAACTTCCTCCTTTATTTGATTAATTGTATTGATGTTTAGGTATAACAACTAAGAAGATAGACTGTTTAATTTATATTATGGAACGACAATAATAATTATTATGATAATAATAATACATTGTATTTCTAGAGCGCTTAATGCAATTGTTGAAGCGCTTTGCCAAAAATTGGCGACTCTCCAGATAATAGTACATTCAAGCAAGAATCATATTTACAAACTACAATTATCCTAATCGACCTATTTTAGTTAAAAATACAGAAAGCACAGATACATCCAGTCAATGCATTAAAATGTAACAATAGAATACATTGATTTTAGGCCAAAACATTACAAAGTCAATTAAGGCAACTACATTACATGTACCGTTTATAACAAAAGTATGACATTGAAAGCTACGGACTAAATAATAAAATAAAAAATGAAATAGGATTTTTTAAAAAAGCAAAATGAAAATAAACTGATGTAACATGCTAAAACAAGAAAGTCATGTCACAAACACTTCCCTCTGCGTTCGTGCATACTGCGATTGTTTACATCAAAAATCATTATGGGAACTTAACACGACCTTTAAAACCAAATCCCACAATTTAACCCTTTCGCTCTCACCGTCAAACCCAAAGACTCACGGCAACCCTGCGCACGTGACGGACTTCGCACCGAACGGGTTAACCCCTTTCAAACCGCTGACACTTTACAGGTGGTACTTGACTACGTAATTAAAATGTTTTTCAGAGTCAGAATAAAATGTCAACCCGAAACCGCGATAGGGTAAAGAGGACGTGTAGTGTTAAATTCGGGGGATCGGGATGAGTTGGGAAAGGAAAAACATATTAATTTCATAGGATGTACATGATATTCTTTCGCAGCTATCTTAATTGGATTGGCGAAGGAGTCTCCTTTTCATAAATCAAAACAAAAATAGGGACACCGTGTTAGGATATAGCTGCGTAGCATGCCAAGTGACCTAAACACACATTTAAAATTGTTGTAGAATCATAATTACTTGATGATTTTTTTTGTTTAATCCCTCGAGTATGTTTATTCGTGAGACAATTTATACCTGCCATGCCAATCGTTTGATCAACACTTTATCCTCGGAGGCAATAATCATTAACAAATTCCATGAGAAAATATAAATTGGGCATGTTATCGATCATTCCGTAAAAAAAAAAAAAACTAGAGTTCTGATTTTCAGAATGCTTTACATGCGGACTTAAATACAATCACAATACGAGAAGTTATAACTTGAAGGAAAGCACAATATTATGAGTCGAGGCACAGCTCATATCATCATCCTTCTCTTTCTAATTGCTTTCATTTGTATCGCCTTGCTCTATTCGCCACTCCCCATAGACATGTAGCTTGATTAAGCAGACGAAGTGAAAAGTTCGTTTGAGCAAAGAATCTCCTTGGTTTGAACATCCAGGAGTCAATTTCCACGTCCTGCTTTCTGGTCAACTTCCCCTCCATATATCCTCTGTTTCTCCTTCACCCATCTTAAGCCCTTCCGTGAAAAACATCTTTAAAGATAAAGTTGAGTTCTGGTCATGTGATTGCATTGTGAAAGAAACGGTGTGGAATCGATAAGAAATGGTTGATCATTGAGCATATAAGTATTGGTGTGTGCTGCAAGGTTCTGCAGTCATCAAAATGATAAGAAATTCGGCTTAGCCTTGGTAAAATAACATACACTGTACACACGAGTACACACAAAAATGTGGCATAAAAATCGATCCACATTTTTGAGCTGTTACTTGTCATATTTAGAATACAAAGGCATTTGAAGAGCCATGTTTTTCAGGGAACATTTTTTCTCTGACGTTCTTCCACACTTCCAAAATAACAATGATAATGCTCACAAATTATTTTTCACCTCTCCTCAGAACTCAACTATCTCATTAAGTTAGACTGGGAATTTTATTCATAGCATGTAGAATCCTGAGCATAGAATCATATTGCCCTCCCGTTTTGGGGATTACCTAATCCAAAAGAACTATCCTTGGATTTTAGAGATACCTTGACTTCTGCCGTGCCTGAGATCGATAATCGGAAATCGGGCTGATCTTCGCCCAAGGTTTATCACAGAGCGTGCCTCGATATTCAACGCCGACGATTGCCGATGTTCTAGGCGTTTGAATAGTCTATTAAAAATAGACCCTTCAATGCTTGAAAATCGGAATCAATACATACCACGCCGAGTGCCCATGAGCTAGGAGTTTGATCAGTCTGTTTAGAACAACACACCTTTAAAAGAGTGATTCGACATTCAACGTCGACTGCCGGTGTTCATGGGCTTATTCCCTTTAAAGCTTATCTGCCGTAGTTTACAGGAGGGATTAGAGCGCCCTGGAAGGTCACTGGACAGGTGGTTATCTCATCAACTCAGCTCTCAGTTAACATAAGAAAAAGAGGATCATGGGGGACCAATGGTCACCGATTAGGCACTGTTTGCTATGAAGAGGGCGTAAGTAGCTACAAGTAGTGCAGTGGGCCTTTAAAGAGTGCTTATTTGTTAATGGTATATTTAATCCTTTGCATCTGTCTTTGAAAAGAAAACGAAAACGAATGAAAGAAGAAAACAATAAAACGCGTACTTCTAAGTCTCTGTAAGTAGGAACAAGAAGAGTAAATGCCTTGAAATATTTAAAAAAACAAAAACAAAAACATCACGGTAGATAATACCTGAACAAAATAGTGATCTAAAGAGGTTATAATAGATTAATTTTGGTTAACAGTATATGCCTGAATAGAATGCAATAGCAGAATGACCTCTACAACTTCATGATAAAGCACTTGAGATCATAATTCATACCGGTTATGATCTAGCATTATCATCCACACACAAACTATTAATCTCTGTGTGCATCTACTGCTTGCCACTATCATTGTAATCAACACTTCAACGAGGAGGGAATGAATCGAATGGGGTGACGTCATTGCCAATTAGGGGATTACCCGCCCCTCGATACACATGACGTCATTCCCTCCCCACTGCGTGTATCGGCTGGGCCTGTATAGAGCCCGTATAGAGAAATGCATCGGGACTGGAAGCACGAGGAGAGTGACGAATTAGCATTCCACTTCTTGTGCATTTCATGTGCGGTGTTCCCTCATCATGAAAATGTGATCTCTCTCTCTCAATGCAATAACAATTTGTTTCCTTACTTAATCATATCCTTGAAAATCAGTTTAATCATGTTGTCTGCAGTACTAGTATTGAAAACCTAAACACGTCGTTAAAAAAAACGTCAAAGAGAAGAAAAGACGTTTTCTGAAATAAAATAAAGCCCCTCGTTCCCAAAGATTAAAACATTGACGTTTTCAAAGGAAAATAAAATCGTGCACTTTTCCCTGTTCTTCAAGATTGTGCGACACCCCCTCCCCCGATCCGAATATCCCACACCGATTTAGCAGATTTTTTCACCCCATAATTCGTACTTTTGATTCAGTCTCCCTTATTTTCCTAAGTCATATCCTATTTTTTTTACACGCGCATGATATGTTAAATACTGCTTAACTAAATGTAGGCTACCTAACTTTTTCTCACCACATGCACAGTAGTTATGGAGCATATGTGACACACATTTTCTCAATGCATTAGTGGGACTGCGGTGGTTCAAGCATGACACGTGCACCTTGATGAAACCTTTAATCTTTAAACAAATCTGTGTTTTTTTTCCTCTTCATTTTCTTTTTTTTTTCTTTCATTTACGCTCATTTTAACGCAAAGTTAAAAAGAAAAGTTTTGAAAACCTGTTACCGCACCTCAAAATGAACATTGAGACAACCACGAAAATAACAATCCGCGATTAAATGACCCATCCCGACACCATAATTGTTATCGGGGTCAAAACACTGATGTTATTTCCGCTTGCTGCTCAGAAATCGGTTCCCTTATATTTCTCTTTCTTGTTTTTGTTTTTTTATCAAAAAGAAAAAAAGAAAGAAAGAGAGAAAATGTCGACACGTTGGTTGATCGAACTCACAGGAGGTCTGGGTATCACGAGAATTACGCAAACAAAAACTTCCTTTGTATCTTTAATCACATGAACACAATCTGTCGTCTGGGATCTATTTTAAGTTGTGAGGTTACTTATACAATTTTT
>BEXV01000095.1:96161-109900 GCA_003118195.1 Hemicentrotus pulcherrimus
TAAGATCAAGGGATCGTTATTTATTCTCTAGGATTAATGAAATGCTTTGAAGATTAACCATAATCTTATCAAGAATTTAATTAAAGGAAGCTTTTAATCTGAATGAATTTGAAATAAGATGACAAGTACTTCGTCATTAGGATACAATGTTGTCATGGAAATCCGAAGATTATCGGTTCCCAAATTAAGGTAGGCCTTTTGAAATACTTTTTCAAATACATTTAGGGATTAAAGTCCCATTAAATCCACGAGCATGATAAGATACATGTTTGTAATGCAATATAATAGGCCATATTATGCTTGCTCCGGGACTTATTTCGTTAAAAAAAATGTAAAGTAAGCGTTGTGGTATGGCAACGTGTTATTTTAGGGTGTGGAAAGGCGTTTAGTCTAGTGTTAAAATTCAAGTTGGATTTCAGGAAATAGACCTTTTTCGTAATGACAATAAATATAATAAATAAATCTTCGTTAAAAGCAATGTCAAATTAATTTATTCAAATGTTACGAATAATCCTATTTCAAAAGTCAGAATGCAAAATGTATCAATAATTGTGGCTAGGTAGGGCAAACATAATGTTTTTTTCTACCGAACAACACGGAATGCATGCAATTTGCATTCTGTTTTTGAAATACAATTATTTATAAAACAGGTAAATGAAATAATTTGTCACTAGGATTTTCAATCTTTAACGCCATTTCTCACGTGACTTGTATTCTTTACCTACTATTATTTATATAATTCATGAATAGTAAATGCTTTTTGTTGTATTGTTTTGTTTTGTATGATATCATTTAATACTTGAATGGTGTACATGTTCCTTCTTTTTATCGAGTGAATAAACTTTGAACTCTGAAACGTTGAGGCACTTAACTAACATATGTGCATTAAATTTGATTCAGTACGAAAATGATGATCTATTGATCGCGGAGCTTTGTAACAAACAAGAACGGGGTTGTTGGTAAAAAAAATTATTGTGCCGTAGAACCCTTAATAATCTTACACAGACTTCAATTATCATTTTGTCGCGTCCACTATTTATCCTGTAGCAAAATATCCCGATATGAAGATTATCTAAACCACTGTCTGCTGACCTTGTGTTCAGAAATGAAAGGAAGGTGAGAAAGTTTGACCAGACTTTTACCCATGAGGGATATCCCGTCTCGACTAAATTCTTGAGAAGACTCGAAAAGGTGAAACAACTTTGTCGAAGATACGCAGTTATAAGCGAGCACAGAGTACTCGGCCATTTTCGTAATGTACTCACATCTAATGCATACAACTTGTTAAATACCATGCATGTTACATATTATTACATTAACCTGTAACGAATCATTTTATTACAAATTGCATACATTACGTGATGTTATGAAGGACAATCCATAATGTTTAACCTACCTAGCAACAGTTGATGTATGCAATTCTCTCTGTCTGTCTATTTTACTGTATAATTGTCCCCCTTTTTTCTGTTTATACCTTAATTCAAATCAACATCAGCAAGCTTCAAAATGAAGTGATGCCACGCGCAACGAAGGATACTGGTATTTGAAAACATCCCTATACATGCGAGGAAGTGTGTACGTAAACATATCATTCCAGTGTTGTCGCTTTCAGGTGTGTGTTTGTGCATTGTGTGTGTCTATCCGGTGACTGATGGATGCATTCTCCGGGGTATTGTCACATCGTATACACACTCACGTCTCAAGAATGCGGCAGGGGAATCCCCTAATACTCAGCTGTGCGATGATCAGGTGACCGTGTTTCGGTGTCACCTGATCAAAGGATTGACTCACGTGACCTGAGCAGTACTTGTTGCTGGAATGTCGGGGTTAATAATGTGCTATTATCGTGTTACCCGATGTTACGTGATGGTATCTGTTGCTCATGTGGCAGATGTGCCTTATTTAAAGCTTAAAGATAGTCTGAAATTACAGATTTGTTTGGGCTCTTTTTCTTCATCAGAACCTACTTCTAAATGATTTTAAGCAAAGAATGAAAGTGTCCACATTTAAAATCTGTGTGAAAATCAGTTACTAAACGTTACACGAAAAACACTTTAAAATGAATGATTTGTTACATATTCATTATGCAATACTTAGGACTAAAAATGAATCGACTTTCGAAGTACAAGTAACTTCGACGTGTCAATTCCCCCTCCCCTATCAATAAGAAAGTTTCATGTTTTGTCACCCCATGTGCAATTTTATGTCGTTCACAGTAGTAAAATATGATGTAACACAAATACCATTGATTCAAAATGTAGATGCGGATGTAATAATATTAATGAATTCAAATTCCTCGAATTACATGTATGATGAGAAAGCCTCATAATTAAACAAAAATGTTTGCATTATAGAAATGGGCCTTCTTCTTTCGTGTCTATTTATTTTTTTTTTTATTTAATATTCATTTATTTATTGAATATTCTTTTATACATGTATTTTATTTAAAAAATCTATTTACATTTTATCTTTGAGAAAATGAAAAGATGTTAATTTAAACTAGTTACATTTCCAAAACAATACACTGACGTCATAGCCAAAGAATGTATTTACGTTGAAAAATAAATGTCTTATAGCGAATGTTAGCTGAAAAGGGTTAGCCTAGGCTCAAGGCGTATGGGAAATAGGCCATTTACATAATTTAATCCTGTTAAATGCACAAATCTTTGTTAGATGCCCGGTTAAAAATTATTCAAATCACCTGTAACAAATACTTGTAGGCCTATACATTCAATGCTGTTAGGTTGGACAAGCCATAATATGTGTCCTTCTTAGCAACAACTAATGTATACAATGCACATTCCGAATATTGGCATTCAATTACTCGTAAAGGTGAATGAAATGATTTATAACATGGAACTTAACACAGATTTGCTCATCGTTATTCAATTAGATTACATTACGAAAATGGTTTACTGTATTTAAATGAAGTGTCACATCAGAGTCTATCTCGTCAGACTAGCCATGTCATGAGCGTGTCATCTACGACAGTTTACTAATGACGGATACTTATATGTCTGTCAGGTATGAGATTCCGTCTGCATAGCTGCGAGTTATAGCATGCCATTGCTACAGGACATCCGATATCATAGCACCTTGGACGCTGAGAGAGTATTGATAGTGAGATCTTTTATTCATCACTATAGCAGGGGAAGGGGGAGGTAGGGAGAGATGGGGAAAGGGATGATGATAGTAAGGTGTATGAAGAGACCTGTTTAAGACTGTTTTTGCTTTTTGTCTTTCAATTTAGATATGCGTGTTTCTCTCCTGAACCTCTGGGCAGCGTTTCTCGAAACCGTCATAACTACAAGTTCACCGACATCCCATTGAAACGTGTGTTCGCGTTTCAATGGGATGTCGGTGAACTTGTAGTTATGACGGTTTCGAGAAACGCTACCCTGGTTAACAACTAATTGATCCACACGCTATGCATGATGGCATGTCTACAAATGAAATTCATTAAATATGTATGAATACATTTTTTGTTGCTATGCCGGGAAAGCATCTGACAAGCTTGTCAGTCTTGGAAAGAAACTTTTGTTCTAAAAGTATGCATACAATTTATAAACATGTCTATTGAGGCTGGAGTTCTTGAAAATAAAGTTGACTTGAAGGTAATGGGAGGGGCTCAAGGAGCCCCTCATATAAAAGAACACACCCGCTTGCAATACTTGCTTACTGCATGCCCTCTGACTCTATACGATGACACAGTAATTGCCTGTTTGGATTTGACATCACTTATGTNACACCTTGAATGCGACAGGTTAAGCAAAAGCATACTTTCATTGACTTGCAATGCAGACGAAATGATTTCACGAACACTGTTACTTTTGATGATCTCTCGTTGAATGCCGCGAAAAGCTCACACCGAAGACTCTGTATTAAAACTTTAAGTTTAGCTCGTGGTTATTTTGTACAGTGCAGATGCACCCATGACGAAAAATAATTGAAAAAGCTTGAGAAAACTTCCCTATCACATGACTGAGTAGCCCCACACACTCATTGCAATGTAGAGTGCTGCTGAACGTTTGCTGTCAGCAAAATTTAGATTTAAAAAAAAAAAAACATTTTGAGCATTTTAAAACCTCAATAAACACAATCGTTTTTATGTGCTACATAATCCACCTTTATCGTCCGTTTCTCTTTCATAATACTATCGCTTGACCAGGTCTAAACTTCATATTGAAATTGAAGAACATGAAAATATGATATAAAGTTTCTTTTCAAAGCCAGGGGCGACGAGGCTGTCACTGTTTAATCTCATCCGGATGGACCCCTTGTATCGTACTGGGAGCGTATAGGGGTAATGACCGGTTAAACATTCCGGTGAGAGTCGCGCAGGAGGGGTTCGGTGAAGAGCTGAGTGGAGGGGGGAAGGTAATGTTGTGAGGGGAACATGGGGTGAAAAGGGGAGAAAGGTTCGAAGGGAGGAAAGCGAAATGGACATTTTCGTGACATTAGATTTGTATAAACACATTGATGATTTAATTATGGTAGTGGCATACTTGTGCAATGAATTTACGTTCAACAACATTATCTTTTAAAATGTTCACTATAACCATCCCTCCCTCTCTCTGATCTCTCTCTCTCTCTCTCTTTCCCTCTCCCATCATTTCATCTTATGACGATCAATCGTTAGAATATACAAATGAAAAATATATTGACGTTATGTTGTTCTTTGCTTTGTTATGTTGATTTAAAAAATTTCATACTAATGCTTTCCCTAGCTATTTGTTTAGCATTTGAAATATTTTCAACGGTCTAATTTTCAAATGTTATCCAGATTAAATTCCTGCTTTCAAATTTTTTCTACAAAAAAGGACATGTTTGAGGATTCGGTTTTAGTTTCATTTTATTGCTGGAATAATGGCTACACGTGTTCTTACATGTCCATTGCCGATTCCCCAGGCCCCTATAATGACAAACCAACTTGGCTGTTACCATGGCAACAGAACGTTACAATAACCACGATTACCATCAACAAGGTCCGATCATC
Source organism: Hemicentrotus pulcherrimus (assembly GCA_003118195.1). Taxonomy (NCBI): domain Eukaryota; kingdom Metazoa; phylum Echinodermata; class Echinoidea; order Camarodonta; family Strongylocentrotidae; genus Hemicentrotus; species Hemicentrotus pulcherrimus. The sequence goes on from BEXV01000095.1 coordinate 101,158, forward strand.
GTCTGCGATAACATTAGTTTCCAAAGCCTGTTGGGATATATCGACGATTGGCGGGTTCATACGACAGTCCCTCAACTTAAAGTCTTTTTAGCGATAACTACAAAGAGCGGGGTCGTCACTAAAAGTTATGTGCCGTGTGGACGCAATTCACTTGGATTTTCTGTGTGTTTATTTTTTTAATTTTTATATGAATATCATTGATGAACATTATATTTGTACATTCAACTGTATTTCTTCCATGCCCCAGAAGGGGCCGTTAAAGAATTAAAAGAATCATTGTCATTGTCATTGTCATTGTAGATTAATGATTGCTTTCCAAGCTTGTAGTTTAGAACTTAGACTTTTCGTTGCTTCCGTCCGTTATGAATCCCTAACCATCGTTAGTAAATCATGCTGGTATCTCTTAGGTTTTACATTGCCAGGTTTTGCAAGCTCAAAGTTTAAAATTGTGCCTGCCCCGTGTGAACATATTTAATATTTTGTGGGCCTTCAAGCAACCATTCCCGATGACATTTCCATCAAGAATTTTGACATTTTTATTTTGGTACCCCAGTGCTTGTTTCAATTCTTGGCAGAGATATAAAAATGCCGAATTTAGCACACGTTTTACGAGCGGTTAGAAATTGATCGAAGCACCCGAGGGGTGTGAGAGAGAGGAGGGGTGAGGAGGGGGGGGGGGGGGGNCATTGATGGCAAAGTTACTATAATAGTAAGTCTTTATGCAACGGCACAGGTCATCTTTAATTTTGAAATTATATTCCAGTCCTATGCAGGCGTAATCATAGTAATTCAATGATGTAAATCCGTCTAGAAGTATTCATCTGCAGATGACACAAAAAACAAACACCAACTGGGATACTTCTTCGAACACGAAGTTTTATCAATTTGGACAGCCGTAACCTAGACAATTTTGCTAGAACCTTTTAACGTATACATATCTGTTTATTTTTTATTTTCCAATATATTCAATTTTCATAATCACACTTCAAAGAGGGGGTATGATATCAAAAACTCTGAGAGTGGGCGAAGCTAATGAAAGAAGGCTGATACATCATATGTTGGAAAGAAGGCCACAGTTCTTACCCTGTTATAAAGGGATGATCCACGGTGGAAGATGGGAAGGGGCCTGTCTAGAACCATTGCGAACATTTTATAATCCTGGGGTAAGACAGAAAAGGATGGAAAATACTTTCTAGAAATCAACTCAAGTGCTATGTCAATATCCCACAGAAGTCATTTACATTACGTAATACGCCATTGTAAAACATGTCTTCATGTTCAGACTCAGCATATGGGACTCAACCGGGGCTGCATCATTATGAATGACTTGTTGTAAATCCTCTCTGAATTCAGATGGTTGGTGATTTTGACAACAGACTAGTTTTAGTACAATCAAACCTCCTTAAGTGAACACCTGACTACAAAGACCAAATGTTTTGTTTCCCTCGAAAATGGTTTCTCATTGAAACATGTACTAAAGGAACCTGTATATAGAGACCACTTGCCTATCAAAACCACTTTTCTGGTCTTCCCTGGGTGGTCTTTATAGACAGGTTTAACTGTACTACTGTATACTTACTAATCTGAGCCTGAATGCTCCTCCCTCTGTCCAAACTATTAAAGGTCAGGTATAAAGAGTTTTAAATTCGAAGGGGGAGTTAAAAGTTCATAACACAATTTCATGATTGCAAGCTATACTTCGAATGTACACCACGTGACCCCTTACCATATCCCATGATGCTCGTTGCCAATCGTCCCACGTGACCATATGTTCCAATAATCCAGTATGTCGGAACAGGTGGGACATACGATCACTACTCATGTTTAGTAGATCGTTAAATTGGCCATGTTCGTTGTAAATCACACTTTCATTGCCCAATATGAACTGTAATGGGGATTAAGAAATGTTCAGAGGTTGATACAATAAAGGGAACGCATTTGAATGAATGATAACGAATGCTTATAGGATACAGTGTTGTTAGTAAACTGTATAAGTGCTTTATATTAAACAGAAAATCATGAGTCTTGTTCAGTCGCTTTTGCTCTTTTCCCTCTCCACCCCTTCCGAGAAAAAAACACAAATAAAAACATATTTTCAGGANTACGATACATATAAAACACTTTGCTCCGCGGTCATTACCCTAGACCTATCATGACCACTCCAATTTTATACACAGCGTTTGGCCCCCTTGGTTTCAGTTGGTGACAACTTACAGCATGAAGAATTTTCTTTTTCTTTTCTACTTGCCCGACATAGCAGTCCACTCCGTATCGTGCCCCATTCGAACCGGGTCGCCTAGGCTCTTCTTATCAATGGTACTACCCACGACTAACCGAATTCACAAGTTCAACGCTGGATCAAATATTATATTATATACCTCACCCAAACTCTATATATTTGACGAAATAAAGCCCGGAGCATATGTCGGATTGCCAGAGAGGTCGGGGGTTGGTACCGAAAGAGCACACTTGTTGGAATGGTAAAAAATAAAACGAATAAACAAAACAAAAAGCCAAAGAGGGAGAGCAGAAACATAGGAAGACAAAAAATACATCTCATGTCTTACTGGTCTCGACCTGGGGACCATTTCACAAAAACTGTCATCGGTGACGAATGACAGTTTTTGTTAAAAGCTAGTGAAATCATTGCTTCTGATTGGTTATCAGCAGATTTGTCACTCCTTTTTGTCATTTGTCATTGAAAAAAGGGATTTTGTGAAACGCCCCCCCCCCTTCCCCCGGTCTCGACATTCACAGACGGTTGCCATCGATTATACGCCATCAACTTTATCAAAGTCTATTAAAGGCAATGTCAAGTCTTATTTTAGGAACGAGGAATTGGCTTCTTGGTTGCCATAAGGACTCTTTGAATACTGCATGAATAATCTACATAATGTAACATAAGCCCCAACACCCCAGAACACTGAGACACTGGAAAGTTGACTACTGCAAGATTAATATTGTCAAAAAGTGCAAGCGTTTCAGGGAAGCCCTCTTTTTCCAAGTCCAATTAACACAATCGCGAAGACTTTCGAGAAAAAAAAATCAACCTATCATTGATTTCAAACTGAAAGGCATTGTAATTTATTGCACTATAAATTGCGAGCGCTAGTACGTGAGCCGAAAGTGATTTGTATGCGATTTACACGGATATTGAAATCTCGTATGAGTTGATTTCTCGAAAATCTTTTCGACCGTGATTACAGCACTTTCCATAATAGGCCCTTTATACTAATGCTATATAACAAGGAGTCAGCCAAAGTGTTGTGTTATGTTTCTTTATTTCCACCAACTCTGCGCATAACCTTTAATCCTTCCCGAAAATATAGGAACAACTACATTTCAAACATCTCGTCCCATTCTGCATTCCCTTTGGAACGTTAGAAAACAAACATCCAGCGGCTTCCTAATCCTTACAGAGCTCATGACGACACATTTGATATAAACCTGAGCATGGGCAGACATTTGTAGACGAGCCATAAAAAAACTTGCGATCACATACCGGCTATATTTTGTTTCACATTAAATGAACAAGAGGCGTCAAATGGGGTTGTTATGAAGGCTATTCGAATTGAAAAGTTGTCAATATTTTCGTATAGTCTGTTCGTTCTATCGGTGACTGTCTATATATTGCAAGCGTAGATCTAAACTTTTATGGCACTCCAAATTTGTTACAAACAAAATGAATATAAGGTGAGCCAGAACAAAGTTGATTTACCTTTGTAGTGAATCATGGCTTACGTGTTTTCACTAAGTTTGTTTTGCTGTGAAATGTGAAAAAATGAAATGGCGGGTTAAGAGGTATAAATTCTGGGACCCGTCTTATGAAGAGTTGCACTTGGTCCAAAATCAATCGCTAGTTCTCTAATCAATCGCAATTGTTTAATCAATTTTCTATATATAGTCAGGCACATAAAGACTCATAATATGAAAAACTGAGACAGGTTTTCATGGTATATACGTGCAGACTACCATCTACTTATCCGCGGGGTATCCGAAAGAGAGAACGAGAAAGTGAGAGGTCAAGTTGAGGTCATCACGGGGTCATGAATACGTCATTCTCCTGGCTGAGGTCAACTTCAACTTTCCTTTCAAAATGCTGCCCTTTGAGAGGGCTTGAATTGAAAGTGAAGTTTAAAAGGTGGATAATAGCGAAACATTTAGGGAAAATATGAATATGAACGGGATGAGTGACATGGCGAAACCAAGGAGTTGGCTAAACAGACCATGAGTGGGGGCGCTGGGTAGGCATTTTGGAATGGAACCGTGGAAGAAATGGTACGGTGGAGGAGTGGATGAGAGAAGGAGGGAGGGAGAAAAGAGGTAGATAGTGATACACACGTAAAGGGAGTGAGAAAGAGGTAGATAGTGATACACAAGCAAAGTGAGTGAGAGAAGAAGTGGGGGAGAAGAGCCAAGATGAAACAACATATAGAAAGAGAGACATTTTTTGTAGGTGAGAGAGGAAAGGAGAGAGAGAGGAAGAGAGAGAGAGAGAGAGAGAGAGAGGGAGGGGGAAGGGAAAGAGAGAGAGAGAGAGAGAGAGTGGCATAGACAGATATGGACGGGAAGGGGGCATGGGGGAGAGGGTGGTAGAGAACATCAGAGTTCCCTTTATTTGAGTCCTTTAAAATTTATACCCATTTAAATCGAATGTTTGCCGAATATTTGGAAGGAAATGTAGGATGAAATGATGGCAAAAACATTACATCTAGTATCTATTGTTTTATTTCTTATGCGGTCTACAGTTTACATCCTTGTTTATTTATATTGGTTGGATCAGATCATATTTGAAAATATATGTACATTTTCATCTGGTATAAATTTCTAAACCGTGGCCACTCCTCCTCTGGAGAACGGTTATCGTGGTTATGGCATTATTATGTAGATCATTTCTTTTTTACTTCCAGGTCAGGCTTCCATCATCATCATCGAGGTCAGGTCAGTCGGTGACCTCACATCCGGTCCAGGTACTCCAAATGAAAGAACCAGCGGTATGTAATCTCTATTGTAACCTCGTTTCACCTTTGAGAATAATCCAGGATATACATCAGCCTGACATAGTTTTGAGCAACCTGTGGCAAAAGAAATTTATTTCAAATATCCTGCTCATTCCGAAGCTATCAATATTAATGCATTTTAATTGCTGATTATATCAAGGGCAATTTTATACACATAACCCTCGCATTACATCATAATACATACCGACAAGACTACATAGGTTTGTCGGTAAAGAGCGTGTCGCGAACTTTAATAATATTTTCGCAGTGTCGACTCATCTTCTTTTTTTCCCTTCTTATTCGTAAAAAAAAACCCCGAAAATTATTCATGAAATTATTTTCGGCAACCCCTCCCCCCCCCTCCCCACACTGCTTCAAAGTGGCCAAGTAGCCCTCCTTCGTAGTTATACTTCACGATTTAGGATAATCAGGTAATGAATTCCTGCCTGCCTATGATCATGATGAGGATTGGTATCAGATCGAAACGTTAATCCAAACATTGTTATTCATGAGTACTCTAGCAATAATCGAAATTCAGTAACTGATGCAAGATTATGCTAATTCAATAGTTAGATTTACAATCTGTTGAAATACATATCGACCAGCGGAACTACATCTTTCGTCATTTTTTTCTTGATATTATTGGAACTATGGGGGTCCATCTTTGCCCCCTCCCACTCCTCCTTCACATTCCGTTCTCTCCTGAAGTGATGAAGTGCAAGTTGCACTAAAAAATGATGACCTCCTCGTCAACCCTCGAGAGACAACGCAAATAAATGCATTTCACTTTCCTACAAAATCCCCAAATTTGTCTTCCAAATCCCCTAAACGCTATGTGTCAAGGCTGGATTGGATTTATCCCCCTTCCATCTCAATTCCTTCAATCCGTGCACTCGCCGGATTTCCCTCCGATATTTCTTACGTCTGCAATTCGAAATTCTAACCTGAAATTCTTTCCTCTTTGCGAGTATTTTTAGTTTTGTCCAACGATATTGTCACGAAAACCTTGAGACGCTGGCAGTATTTTATGTGTTGCTTATCGAACGATGCACTCAATGAGTTTTGCCCCCTCTTTTAGGTTGGGGAACATCACAGCTAGAATTTCAATATTATGACGCGATATGAGGGATGGAGTTACATGAGGGGAAATACACGGGGACTTTGATTGTAGGGATGGCTAATGAAAGATGAATAAAATATAGGTATATGATGACGTGTTTATCGGTGTGCTTTCCCCGAGATTTGAGAGAGATTAGTGAAAGAGGAGTAGGTATCTTGTGGGAAGGGGCTTCCCGAAAATCCGCATCGTCATTCTCCGTCTCGAGATGGGGAGAGAAGAGTGTTAGAGAGAGAAATATGGGGGGAGAGAGAGAGAGAGAGAGAAAGAGAGANGGGGGGGGGGAGGGGGAGCGCCAGGATGGAAATATTTACAAAACTTTGGTTTATTGGTTAGACAATGTCATGGATTACATGGTTCGAGGTTCGAGCCCCAAGTAGGGCATTACTTTCCTTTGGCAGGACATTAATATACATTTACCACTCTCCACCCAGGTGTAGTAAGGAGTACCTGGTAGGAATGTATTCCTTGAATGCTTCGAGCGTCTTCGGGTAGCTGGGTTGTAGCCAGGGTAATGAAAATACTTTAGGGGCCCCTTGAGCACCCTTGGAGGTGGATATATGCGTGATATAAATGTCGCTGTTATTTTATAGGAGCTTAGGGAGTAAGAGGTTTACATTACATAACATCTCATCATAACATCGCCAGTTGAGAACAAGAGAGGCGTTAGTCCTAAAACAGAGCATTACGGTTAATGTCCTTTCTGGCAGTAGAGGAAAATGTTTTTTTTTTACGCGGGGGAAGGGCGCTAGATTCTGAAAAGGTTGTGTTACTCGTTTTAAAATGGAGCATATCTCGCAATTGCACCGTTGTTCAACTATTCATCGTTGGTGAATGTAGTTGCTATGGTTACCCACATTATCCCTCCCAGGGGATTTCCCCTTGTAACAAATACGTGAGGATTCCCGCTAATATCGATTAAATCGATACCATGCATCACACACTGCTGTAGTTAAGTGAGCTTCAATAAAACAAGATGATATTCACTTTCCAAAACCAGACTCCCCGCAATTCAATCAGCAATGCCCGTGTCACACGAAACGGTATAATGTAGTTCGATTGCGTTGTTAGCTGCGCTATTAATTCGAGTGAAGGAAATCTTTGTTTTAAAGAAAAATTCCACCTGGATATTATCTTGTTTTAATAGTGAAATTAGTGAATGTTTGAGCAATATCCGATTAAAAATTCATGCATTTTTTAATTGGTCTTCAGTTGAACAAAAATTGGCAACACTGTGACTTGTCTTAATTGCGAGCTTCTCTCCAGTTTGCTTTATACAGAAGATTCCATTAACTTTAATTTTCTCAATTATTGATGACTTGTCTCATACAGGGGTTGTATATAAACATATTTTATATATAATTATAAATTTATATGGGGTAAATGTATGTTTGAATATATATTTAAGGGGAAATATAATTTTTTGAGCAATCTCCCTCTTAAAGGCAGACTTTACTACTTCAGCTAGAAGGGATTAGACCACCCAGGCGAGCCAGCGAGGTCACTGTGACAGGTGGATATCTCATTAACTCAGCTCTCATTTAACATAAGAAAAAGAGGATCATGGGGGACCAACAGGCACCGATTGGTGAAGTTTTCTATAGAGGGAGCAAGTAGCTACAAGAAGGACAGTGTGCCTTTAAATGTGCTGTCCTTCTTTCCGAAATTCTGTTTAGCCAAACACGATGAAATTCATGATGTGACGAGTTACATCGTTAACAATACCACCGCACTTCGTACTCTTTGGGTTACACTCAACAGGCAGTGGCTGAGGTTCAGATTTCAATGTCCTTTCCATATTTCGACCTCATTAGTGTATAACTGAACGTGTATTCTAGAGAAATTAAAATTAAAATCTGTTTAATATCCGTGCAGATGCAGCTCGCAGAATCGATGTGAACCACCCATTTCGAACAACCACCATAAATGTTTTTTAGGTATCTAAATCTCAATTTGTTCCTGGCAGTTAGTGGGTTTTCAACAATAATTCTCTCTCTCTCACAAAACAAAATAATAATCTCAGATCAGTTATGGATCATCTTCGTCAGATAATTAAGCTTCGACGGGTATATGTGCACGCCCCTCGACCAATCGAATGCCACTTCAAACCCATCCTCCCATCCCACCCACCATCGTTCATCAAATTCACCTAGCAACCATATATTGAACTGTTCAACATCATTTACCTCTACCTCTGGATCTCCTCATGAATTGTTCATGCCCCATTCAGGCATTCACTCTCACTCCCTGGTAAACGAACGCCTCACTTTATCCACCCGAACCCCATCAGACCCCACCCCCTCCCCCATCCGCCCCTATTCATCAACTTCACCTAAGAAGCCATACCCTAAAATGTTTAACGTCATACCCTCGGACTCTCTCCCATCTCGACCTCTTGACATCCCACCATCTATCCACAACAAAACGTTCATGCCTTTCCCCCCTCCCCTTCCCCCAGGCCTCTTCCAACTAACGCCTCATTTCACCCACCCCAACCACCATCTGACCCCTTCTCCCCCACCTGCCCTGTTGATCCCCTGACACCCTCCCCCACCCCATAGACCTCGTCCAACTAACGGCTCATTTCATCCACCACAACCCCCATCGGACCCCTCCTCCCCCACCC
>BEXV01000095.1:222584-235044 GCA_003118195.1 Hemicentrotus pulcherrimus
CCCCCCCCCCCCCCCCCCCCCAGGTCCTCTACAGATGATCTTAAAGTTACCAGTTAGGCATCGGACATCTCATATTTGGGAAGAGAGCCGTGTGTGTTCATATATTTTAGATCTGGTCCATAATAATAACAAAATCAAATTCTCACACTGATAAGACGTCAAGATTGTTACTGTCTCGCTTTGCTCGCTTACAAAATCTAGAATCTGGAATGTAAGTTCGGGCAAGCGACAACGCGGTATCCATTTTATTCCGATTACGAATGGCAGCGGATATTAATGCCTTTCCATATGACGAGCTACAACTCGAACCACGGACCATGATCATAATAAGGAAAATGGTAATTTATCCATTAGACTACCGCTGCACCTCTGTCGTAAAGATAATAGTGACATTTTCATCATTTTGGCAGGCGGAAGGAAGAAACATGCATTATTAAACGGAAATAATCATCTCACCTGCCAGTATGAACGATTTAAAAAATAAAAATCATAGAAGTGATGACATTGAATTCCACTATGCTAGAGACAAGGGCACCCGTTGCGGGGAGGGGGAGGAGAAGGTTGCCCTAAATGCCCTAATTAATTTTGGAAATAAGTGTGTCCTAAGAAAAAGCATATTAACCCTTCCCATCCTCGCTGACAACGGATCGATGCATTTTCCATATAGATATTCATTTTATTTCATTTCGCTAAATACCTGATGAGTCTACTTATTTTTTTTCTATTGTTGCTTCTTTAGTAATTTTGGACCGCCATAGTCAGAATTCAGGATCCGCCAAGACAGACAGAGAGAGAGAGAGAATCATATTTATGTTTATGCCAGATTTATGCGAGACGAGAGGTAAATGTTTACCATTGCATAATACTGACAAGATCACAGCTCCCACAGCTAGTCTGAATGAACAGACTGTATTTTGACGCTAAAACACTAATCCATGAAGTCTTGGGTCTAGCCTAACTCTATCCGTTTCTGGCTGTGTCGGGAGCAGCTATATAGTAAAGGGCCTATGAGTGTAGTATACCCTGCAGTCTCCGTATAGTCTCACTGGTCAGACACTATGTGACGCACGACTGAAAAGGGTGTGTGTCTTCAGACTATCCCACAGACGGTGTAATATGGTAGTCTCAAACTGCAGACTAATCCATAACATCCAACCCTCGCGCATTTTCATTCAGAACCAATCTTCCTTATTTTTCTGTCATTGTAATATATATTTACAACTAGATTAAAGGAATATGCTTTCCGAAAATACAACGATGCTTTTATAAAACAGTGGAAATGTTGAAAGCTCGTTTTGTCACGGAGGATATTACAGCTGGTATCTATTTGGTTTTGTCTGGCTTTAAGACTTCTATATAGGCTGCATCCCCGTCAATGGAGATCTTTATGCGCATGCGTACTATTAATACTACAGCTCTGATGATCGTTCTCGTATTTGTTACAGGTGATCATTATTTTGTGTCGTAATATATGGATGTGTTTCCTTCAAAATATACACATATATGTTCTGTATGCTTCTTTTGTTCGCTTTTATTTTCGAGGGAGATGGCTAACACTAGTCTAAAGTGAATAAAATAAAATAATATATGTATTACACTGAAATAGCTTATGTTGTGAATTATCAACAAGCCTTTAACTGAAAAGCAATACAATAATAAAATAAAAACAAAGAGGGAGAAACAGGGTTACTTCAAATTTGAAAATGATACCATTTCATAACGCAGTTCATTATTTTTGTATTATAATGTTTCATAAAAGATGATGATACAAATATATTCCAAAAAAGATTTCCTTACAGTTACGTTGCTCTTTTTCAATTATTCATTTTCGGGGATGGAAATCAGTTCTGATTTTGACAAACCGAAATGGAGCTAGAGATATTCGCTCATGTTAAACCTAGCCTATCTATTTTCATCACGCTTACTTATAAGGCTTTAAAATCAATATCGCTATTTTCTTAGCAGTGAAGTTTTCCTGATTCATTGATATTTTTAATAGGATAAAATTATACTGTTTTCCGAAACAAGCCGATTTGTTCGGATATAAAATTTATATGCTTTATATAATAATAATTAAAAGTACTCCATAATAGAAGTCTGCATAAATGTTCTTATCGTGTTTCTTGTTACTGATTACATTCTACTGAATTATCCCTTTTTAATTCCAAACCTATAAAATACACATGAAATATATTTCCATCTTTCAGTTCCCCTCAATCCAAAATAATGTTACACCGCTAAACAAGGAAGCGGTATATTGCTGAGATTCATTTGCATGTTATGCATAATAATTGTCCGCTTAGAACAAAGAGATCACGTGATTAATATTAATAATAAAAACACTGGCTGGGTGGATGCATGTATAAAGCGAATTATGTGCATTTGTGTGTGTATGGAAACCCCTGCCCCTTGCCCAACATGCATGAGAAATACATGTGTATGTACGCAAAGTGAATGCATCGTACGCCGTACACAACTGGGGGTATTAGATTTTTACATGCTTTGTTCTCCCCCTTCATATACGTGCGTTTAGTGTATCGGTATGCGGGGACTACCCCGACGCACCTCCTGTAGAAAACGCTTACATACTGCAGAGGAGAACTCTTCTAAATTTGTAAAAAATTACCAAGTTTGGTCTACAAATGGTGGATTTTATTTGCCAGCTGAAGACTTAAACAAGGTCTTCCTTCGCCTTCTGCTTTAATAAACTTTTAAAGAGCTCAGCTATGGATAATTTTGACGATTGTTTCTTCGAGATCCTGCACGCGCCGCGTTACTTGGAACAAAGGATTTTCCCTTCACCCGAGATCGACTTTTCAAAGGCGCAAAATGTCCTCCCTCCTAAAGATTCACATTTTCTCCCGGAATTGGGCTGAAAATTCAGGATTTCTCAAACAGATGATCTTCAGTGACACCCCAGCTACCTGCTCACCCAAAATGGATTTATATTTGGAATTATTTTTCTCGGAATCAACCGAAGAAGAAGGAGAAGATGGCCTTGCTAAGAACAAAGGAATGGCCAAGAAATGAGAGGTAAGAAAATTGCATCGACATTCCGATACATTATAATGCACTGTATTATTAATGCACGGCAACCACTCCCTATTTTGTGATTAACGAACGTCTTGAAATGCGGAAAAAGTATCATATTGACAAAAATGGAAGTCTGGTAAACGATATTAACTTCGAGATGCTGCATCATAACTTGAAACAATCTAGATGATCTTTAAATAATTAAGAAATTAATGCACACAAGGAAGGTTATAAGAAAAAAGCAAAATACTGATTTCTTGGGTATTTTGATATATTTGTATTTGACTAAGAGAAAGGCTGTTTTTTGCTATCTTGTAATAGCATAATTAAACGATAAGATTGACTAAAAACTTATATATCAACCATACAGTAAATATCTTGTAATTATTGAATGGATTATACTTGGATACAAATTAAGCGCCTCTCCTCCCTCATACTGATGTTTCTTTGGGTACTATAGTATTTTACTATATCTTGTCATTACGTGATGTGAAATTGAGCAAGTTATAGATGGAATTATTTAAAAAAAAAAACATAATTATCTACTACTAAAAGCAATTCCTTTGAGAGTATTAGGGTATTCATCATGGTTTATGTATTATAAACAGATATAATCTTGGCTTTTTCATGAACCCTATACCTGCTTGTCATTTCAACTTATTTTTGAAAGAAATAAACATTAATTTATGTAAGATTACTAGTATGATACTCCTACCGAATATATTTTACGTACAATATCCTTTTAAGATCATCGAGAACAAATAATGCTTTTTAAATTGTTCACTTTTGACGCAATAACCCCCTCGATTTACTTTAATTATTCAAGATTCAAGATTAATTTATTGAACCGATTTCTTAAATTGTTATATACACAAAAATCGTGGACAAAAGCATTAACAAATGTCAATGGTTTAAGTGATGATAAATATCGTTCATTGTCTACAAAAAAATCACATATATTTTTTTGTCTCAAATAAAAATTATAAAGAAATAAGAGTTTATATTTACAAAAAATACGGTGAAAGGGCATCTCGAAAGTTGAAGCCATGTCAAATTATGTACGACATAGGCGGTGATATTAATAAAGCTTTGTTTAAATCTTTTTTTAGTGTTAAAGATGATGAAGTTGAAAAATAAGGTCGTTCACATATTCTAGATTATGTCCACGAAAGAATGAGCCAAAGAAGAGGAAAAGAAGCAAAAAATTGCAATTATATTGCCTATATTGGTATAATATTTCTCAAAACGTTGATGTCAATTTGATGAATAAACTGCTTTAATGTCTAGCTTCACTGCCTTCAAGCTTGGGTAGACAAACAAACAATGACAGGAACTGTTCCCTTTTCACAGTATTTTCTTTTTTTTTAATTGTTATCTACTCTTGTGCCAAGAAAGTTCCATTATTGGAAAGTTTTCAGTTTTCGCTCTCCCGTTATACGATTCATTCACACCTTAATTAACATGGCAAAGCAAATATGATTTATAATGTTGCTGAGGAAGATTATTTCATTGAAAAATAACAAGTCCAAGATTAATTTATGTACATTTAGATCTTATTTCATTTTTCAATGGACGATCCATAATCATGTAATCAGGTAATATTATGACAAATTATGTTATCATTCTGCTATTATTTCTTGTGCGTCGAATGAACATTAAAATAACTTTAAAAACAAAACAAACCCAAAACAATTACGAGGGAAATACGAATATTGCTGTTAAAATCATGCTCATTATTTAATTTGGACTATATTTATCTTAAAACATAATTCAACATTTCTGTATGTTGTACCGAATATATTGAGAGTAATAAATATTACCATGATGATGAATTTATTTTAAAATCAACATGCTAACCATTCATGGTACTACTGATCGATGATCATTAAGCTCCGGCCTGACCTGATTTCATGATATCGTGACAATTGTATATTTTGAGCTGACCAAATATTAGAATTATGATAAATTGGAAATTATACGGACAATTAACTGTTGCTGCACAATATTTACTTTTATCACGTGGATACGGCTTTTCAAACCCGTTTGGGAACGATTAGAATAAAGTCGATTTGAGCAATTATAATGGCATTAGACCCTGGATATGTTACGTAATAATCGGCTTCCAGTCTCCTCATCCCATGTAATGAATTGCAATTAATGACTAATGGTATCCTCTTTAAATCAAACGTAAAGTGCATCTGTTCAATTCTTCGGATGCATGTAAATTATTCGTGAAAATAAAATTTAAAAATATGTGTCATATTCGACCTGAAAATATACATGTTTAAATGTGTCGATAGGTCAGTCCACATTATTCATATTCCTGCCTCATTCCAACTAGAAATCACGAGTGAATTTAGACATGATTAATAAATAAGATTGACACAGTGGAATAATCAGTTTATTTTTAGAATATAATTAGATTAAAAAGCAATTATTTTTCCTACATCATAGCGGCAAGTGGTGATCACAAGGATATCATAAAATGATAATGACAAAGTTTAAAGGGAAAAAAAGGAATAGCGGAAAACAATGTAAAAGAAAAAAAAAGATTGAGCAACATGATAAAAATCAAATTTAAAAAAAAAAGAAAGAAGAAGCTATCTTGACAATGTTGACATAGTTTTCCGGGAATTAGTATTAGTGCAAATAAGATCAAGGTTTTAATGTACTATACATGTACACATTTTCAAGCAAATTTAATGTGTGTTTAGCAAGAAATATGGGTCGACATGGAATTTGTGTTGTTTTTTAACCTACTTGTAAGATCCTCATATTAAAAATTGTGTCATTTTCACCGTTTATCATTCATATAGAAAATGTAAACAGTTTATCTCCAACTCGAAATCGTATTCTCTCCAACTCGAAATCGTATTCTCCATCGAAAGCTGTCGTTTGTACAGCAGACATCTGGTGTAGTTTCATGTATATTCCATTTATGACTGGAACTACATTAAATGACCAATAATGACGACTGTTGTTAATTTGATATTTGTTGATGTATGAATCTAAATAAGTTTTCTGTCATAACAAAAATGATCAAAATAACGTAAATGGACTTTAAAAAATATTGATGTATTTATACTTTCTCAGCATGCATTCACTGTGGTTTTTGGAAGAAATCTTGCTTATTAGATGAATTTAATATTAAGAAGATATTTTTCAAATATTGGATAAGAGAGAGAAAAAGAGAGATAAGAGGGGAAGGGGAGGGGTGTTCAGGGAGAGAGAAGGAAGGAGAGAGGAGAAAGAAGTGAGAGGTTGGGAGAGGAGAGGAGAGGAATGATAGAGAAGGGGTAGGTGGGGATGGGGAGAGAAAGATGGAAAGAGTGAATGGGTATAAGTGTAGGGTAGAAAGAGATAGAGAGAATGTGGGATGGGGGGGGGGGGACTGATCGAGATAGAAAGATAGAAAGTGAAAGAGAGAGTCATGTCCAGCAATTTAAAAGGAAATCATAATTGTTGAGGGGGGAATGAGAAATGCACCCATGACGCATCTAGACAGTAATAATGATAAAATAAATACAAAAAAAAGATTACTAGCTGACCAGGCAAGGAATCGTACAGTTATGAATATTCAAGACCGGAGAGACCACGTGGACCGTCTGTAGCGTCCCAATTCACCATG
Source organism: Hemicentrotus pulcherrimus (assembly GCA_003118195.1). Taxonomy (NCBI): domain Eukaryota; kingdom Metazoa; phylum Echinodermata; class Echinoidea; order Camarodonta; family Strongylocentrotidae; genus Hemicentrotus; species Hemicentrotus pulcherrimus. Next base: position 229,246 of record BEXV01000095.1, read on the forward strand.
ACAACAGACAATAACATTGACCTTTAGAGAGTCCATTGACCGCAAGGTTTCCATTTATAGCTTTGTGTTTTGACGAGTAGTTGTTGTTCAAGGAGTCAGAGGCGTGCCAATTTCTTTTTAACGTTCCGTATGAAAATACATGTACATTAATCAAACTGTCAACATTTTAATGGGTTTATCAAACATATTTCATCATAATAATTTGTGTAGAGCCAGTGGAACTATAATTTACAATCTATAACGTGTTTTTAAATTTTAAAAAAAAAAGGCCTCTTTCGGCTGATGTATTTGCCTTTGGAGTGTTTGGTTAAACATTTGGTTATCAAAGGTGTAAAATATAACACTTTGCATCGACAATGATTAAAAGGAAGTTAAAACTCCTGTCAAGTTTGCAAGTTTTAAAATAGGGGGATGTCAATTTCACTTGGATAAAATATTGTATTATTTGTTAGATAATTGTGTTTAATGTAATAAAAAAAAAACTATATATATATATATTTTTTTTACAAATGGAGGTTATACAATCTGTGTTTATCAGTAATGAATTATTACTGGAATGGAGTGCGGAGTGTACACATATATGGTATGCGTGGTTGAATCCAATATCTGTGCTTTGAACATGCAGCAAATATAATATCAAGCATGCGGATTTAGTGTTCGACAGGGTTTCCATTTTAAATTGCCCAAAGTTCATTTTTTTTATATTTGCATGAGATTTGAATCCTTAAAACGAGTTGCAGATTTAAAAAGGCCCACGCGCCGGATAACTTATCTTTTTCTGTCTGTTTAACCTCCTAATATTGTTTCTCTTTCTGTTATACAAAGATAGTAGGGTCTTGAGTTGCATCGATAATTCTCTCATCAGTTCTGTAATTTGGTATCACCGTCTTTCTTGTTGATATCCACTGTTTCTGTGTTTTTGTATGTCCCCTTTCGTGTCTGTGTGTCTGTTTGTCTGCATGCCTGACTGTCTGTCTCTATTTCTTATCTCTCCCCTGTAGACCAATATTTTCAGTCTTTTTTTAATCAGTTATCAGATAATATAGGTATGAAGGCGCAAGATCAAATTTGAGTAAGGGCTTTTTTCCTATCAGTAGCTGTTGTTTATATCGACATTAAGTCGGATGTTTATCAGAATCAGTAAACAAGTCGGGCATGAAGGGCGCTTTTATTGAACCCTACCTAATTTAAGTGAATCAATCATTGTGTTTAGTCAGTGCGATTATAAAAATGATTGATTTTATTAATTAATCATCTTGATTCGTATCAATTTTACTGCTTGTATATGTCAATTTGCTTTCTCCCCACCCCTCAGACTATTTTTCGCCATTGTAAGACAATTTTCAATACAAAATGCTCGAGTTCTTATATCATCAAATCTTTTTTGTCTTGTTATGGCAATTTCATGCAATGGTGATTATCAAGTACGAATGATATAAAATTATACCGTGAAATACGATTTAGAATAAACTAGTTGCATTCAACTTGATATCAACAAAATATTAATGTAAGTCTACACTGTAAATAAGAATGATTTTTTTTCTCACTAGGTTGAAATAGACGATTGTATAGGTTCACCTCTTGGAAAATCATGTTTTGTGTGTTGCCGTTGTATACAGTGTTATGGAATACAAAAAGTACGCAACATAATTCTGAAAAGAATAATAAGAAAACATTTTCAGGCAGCCAAGATGTACAAAAACTCTGTTGCAAGTAATAATTGATAACAAAGCTATAGGCCTACATACAACATAATGTATGGCCTGTGTCCTATGAGGATGATACTAATTACGGCAGTAATAAGGTAGCTTCTGCCTTATCTGCCTAACTGTTTGACGAGTTTGTCTCCGGTCACAAGGCACTAAATATAAAGACAGATCCCTTATCTCTCGGCGTTATTTCGAGAATTTCCAGGTTTAACCAATCCGGCCTTGAAAGTTAAACTGGGAGCGAGCAGGATATGATTTACTCGATATCATGAAGCTAGACAGAATATTTTTATTTTAGTGAGACTGTGTGAGAGTCAAACCTTGACAAGGTTCCAATGATAGTGAACATGTCGCCACAGCCACAGCCACGCGTGGACGGGATAATTATAGCAGCGTCATCCTAACCCGCAAGTGATGTTTGAAAAGAAGCAATGTTACGCAATGATCACGGCGGTTGCCAATTTCATTCCTAAATTTAGCTTTGAATCACGTCAAAGTCTAAGAGCACTAATTTTGGATGAAAAATTTACATACCGCACACAACCCATTGGCGTCATAACGTTTTGAATAGAGATGCTAGACCAAATTTGCCAGTATCTTGCCAAAATACTTTCTGTATACAAGCTGACCAAGAAAGTCTTTAACTTGTCGATACATTTGCCGACAAAGATAAGAAGGAATGATTATATTTGGATTGCGTCCAATGCTAAAAACACGCGTTTTTAAATTAATTCGCATACACCACACGCAGTGCATGGCGTCATGACGTCATGAACCAATTTTAACACGATCGCAAAGACTTTCGAGAAAAATCACCTAAGGCAATAATCACGTCCATCGCCAACTTAAAGCCCCTCTGTATTAGTTTTGCCAAGAGGGATTAGACCTGCAGTTGGTTATTTCATCAAATCAGCTCTCAATTAATGTAAAAAGGGTGGACCAATAGTCACCGATTAGGTATCGTTTGCTGTATAGAGGGCGCAAGTAGCTATAAGTAGTGCAGTGCGACATTAAATAAGCGAATATTGCCATTACGTACATGTATTAGCAGTCCGAACGTAATATCAGGCACAAAGCCTTTTTTCAATGACAAATGAAAAAAAAATCAGTTATGAATCTGCTGATTACCAATCAGAAGCAAGGATTTCACTAGCTCATAACAAAAACTGTCATTTGTCACTGTTACGATCGATCCAAATCAATCGTAAGTCCTCCAATCAATCGCAAGTTTACAGCCTCCTATCCCTTATGTACATAGTTACGATTGATATCAATCGCAAATAAGTTACGATTGATATCAACTCTTTGTAAGACGGGGCCCTGGGCATTGCTCAAAACAATCTTAAAACCAATCTTGAGCTCTTGTATGGGCATCGTATGTCGAGAAAACAACGCTATAATTCATTCTGGATTGTTTATTCTGCAGTATATTGATTGTTTGAACCAGTAAAATAAAAACAAACGCACACGAACTTGCTGGAAATCATCTTCAATAAAAACCACAACTCCTATTTGCACATAGTGACCTGTGTTGTGTAGGGCCTACTTTACAGTACCTTTAATCTTTCTATACTCATTACACTTTCTACCAAAATCGTTTGGCATATGTCATTTATTTCTAGTCTTGAACATAATTTGATGTACGTTTTGTTGGACTCTGTGAGAATGTATTTTCTACATTACCAGAACTCAAGCTTACCTTTAACATCTTCATATTTTAAATTATCTGACAAGTACGAATGTGGAGAAGAGTGAACAGTTCTCTTTCATAAGGAAGAAAATACACAGCTACCCCACCCCCTTCTTAATTTCGGGTGCAACATAAATCACAAGGATTCCAATTCCAAAGCTATGTTCTTAAATGTATGACAGCTGGAGATCATGTCATATTTATCACGCTTATAACTGAACTTATTGACCTGAATTTGCACTTTGCGATTAATCGTGACTCTATTCCTGATAGTAATGTGGGCTTGGGGCCAAGTCTATTGCTAGTACAAGGGCATCAGGCGTACATTTTTTCCGTCAATGCCGTTATATTTTCATAATTATTGATACATATATATGTCATCATTTCCTGCATGTACATTTTCTTTATCCTTTATAACATCAGATATCCTTTGAAATGCTGGATTGATAACAACATATCAAACACGTAGAGAGTGGGGAGAAGGGAGTGAGATGTAGAGAAAAATGACGACCAATGAAAACGTAAAATAAACGGGTCATATACATGAAACAGGGAAACTTTTGTTCCACAAACAACGCTTCACTAACTATCAATTAACCTGAAATAAAATCGCAACCATAATCCTAACCATTATCCTAATCTCTGACGAAATATAGTGCAAATGGAGAGTCACTATGTCGATTTGAAAACCCGTTTCCCCCCAACAGCTTTAGAAAGAAAAAAGAAGGATACAGGTTGATCCCTCCCTTATTAAACAGTCACCCTAATGATTGAGTAATATCTCACAAATTTCCTCTTTTTGAGCTTAGTCAGTGGGTGGGGATAATCTTCGTGGTTTCTCCTCATAATTGAGTGACAATCAGCGGAAACTATTACCCGCGAACACATCATAAGTGGGATAGTCAACGAGCTGCCAGCTGATATCAAAGGGCGTGCCTGTGATTGGTCTGTTCTCACGGTCACGTGGTCTTTATACTTAATCGCGGCGGCGACACTACCTTGGCACAGAATAGGGGTAAAGGGGTCAAAGTGGCCACACCCTAGTGGACATAATTGAATGTGTTTAATGGAAACACCTGCTAATGAGTGAATATATTGAAATGTACCATTTTTAGAGGCAAAAGGATATCAAGCATTTTACATATATTTAAACGCCCTTATGTCTCCCAGACGAAGATAATTATGCAAAACTACTTCGTAGGTTCGTAGGTTTGAAGAGCTTGTTGCATCGATGGATTGCAATAGATAAACGTTTCGAATGAAAGATAAATCAATCGTTGATTGCCAATAAATCGTACATTATATCGTTTTTGCCATAAGAAAGTAATGTGTATAAAACTGCCTAGCCACAGAAAACATCAATGTGAATGCATTTTAAATATAACAAAACAAAAAACTGTTACAATTTTCTTTTTACAATTCTTTTAATGACCGTTTACATAATTCAAAGTGTGTGCTTTATGTCTACCCCATCGCCTCCTTTGCTGAAGTAATTTCTAGAATTCAGATATGCAATATTTTCACGAAAAATCGACATTCAAAAAAATTGTTTGGGTGTATCTATGACTTTGTTTGTTCATTTTGTTTCAATTGCTTGTGATATGCATTCTTTAGTCGTCATGTTTCTCCTAGGGTCCTGTGTAAAGGCATAATATTGCTATTTGAAAAAAATATAAAGCAATCCATATTGTACTTGCAGTTCAATCACTCTGCTTAAAATCGCCAAGTTTACAAAATTTGTCTGCATGCCTTGCTTTTGGATAGAGTCCAAAACAGAAATAAAACCCTTTCAACATTCAAGGCTTTTTTTAAATTATGGATTTAAACGACTAGTCTTGCTCCTATACAATCTGTATTTGTATATTCTTTGTATTACTTGCTAAACTTGAATTGCTGTTCATAGATTGTATACATGTACATGTGTGCTATGATGCCTGCTTATCTGATTTACAGGTAAAAGTTAGAAAGATCAAAGAGATTTGTAATATCCTCCTTGGAAAGATGTATTTTTGTATCCTATCTATATTTGTATCCTGTTATTAAGTTCAAGTAGAAAGGAGATGTTAATAGGCCCTTACGCACCTTCTGAAATTAATATTGTTTTGATTTTGATACTACGCAAAAGCCTTCGTTCTTGGTGAAGTAAGAATTGTTGATGTTTTCTATGATCCTATTTGATTGTCGTCCTTTTTCTCTCTGTGTGTGTGCGTGTGTGGGTGTGTGTGTGTGTGTGTTTTTTTGAAGCTTTTGAAAAGATTAGTGGTTTAAAAGTTAATAAGGAAAAAACAAATCTTGTGTGCTTGGGTAAAGAATCTGAATTACCTGGAGAGCAATTGTTTGGGAATTTGGTAGAAGAAGTGAAAATATTAGGGATACATTTTACACGAAATTTGAAACGGA
>BEXV01000095.1:289968-308848 GCA_003118195.1 Hemicentrotus pulcherrimus
CCCCCCCCCCCCCCGCCCTGATCTTCCTCGTTACCCTATATTGTTACATCACGTCCAACAACTCTCCACTTTACTCTTGATATACAAGATCGATTTATTCTTAATTTCTGTAAGAGTGATAACGTAGAACCACAAGATCAACTCTACAGACAAACAAAACTTCTTGACAGTGTATTTGTACATGTAGTTGTGAATAATACCTGTGAGTCAGTGTCGACAAATTCATCAAACTGCATCGTTCAACTGCGAGCAAGCTCGAGAATACCTGCCGAAGACGTCATAATTGTAAAACATGTCAGTGATGACGCTTCATCACCCCTTAGGCAAACCATGTTACTACATCCACAAAACCCCTGATGAGCATAAACAAAATCACAGAACATCAAAACCAAAAGATTATTTCTTTTTATCAAAGTTTTCTCACGCTTCTGGGTGGAGTTCAGAACTTAAACCAACACGTCTTTTTTTTATCAGATTATTTTTCATGACGACTACCATGACAGAAATAAAATATAGAGTGATAGCCCAACTGCAGTAAGAAGTGTTAAATCGAGCACTTGGAATGTCGTATATGATATGGAGAGATAAAATATATGGGGAGTAGGACAAAGAGGAAGAAAATGAAAACATTTTTTTTTAAATACAGGTTATATAACTAAGGAGTAGGTAGAGAAAAATGCAGACGAGCATTTAGAGAGAGACACTCAGAGAGGGGGAGAGAGGATAGAGGGACAGACAAACAGACATACAGACAGAGGAAGAGAGGGGAGTGAGAGGGGTGAGAAGGAGAGAGAGAGAGAGAGAGAGAAAAAAAGAGAGATAGAGAGAAGAAAGAGAGAGAGAGAGAGAGAGAGAGAGAGAGAGAGAGAGAAAAGTACACCTTATAACACAAAATGCAGAAGCAATGACATAATGAGATATCATTTCATATAATAACTGGCTTTAAAAAATACATTGTTAATTAATACTTGCATGATGATCATAATTTGAATAAACATTGATATAAACTCCTATAAATTGGCAACCTCAATTTTATATTTTTTTGTGTGTGACGTGAATCACCTCCGATGCAAACGTCTATATTATATCTCATAAAAAGAGAGGTGTTTTTATAGTACTAATTTCTACAAATATGTTATGCCCTGCGATCACAACTAAACTAATATCATAGCCCACGGTCTATCAACAGGCAGGTAGGCGGATGACTTTGTTGTGCTTACACTTGGAAACAAGATATTCGTGTAAATTATGAACAATAACAATTCTCACATACTTCTCTATTAATTTCTCCTCCATTGGCACACGTACATGTATATCTTTCCTAGATTTGTGTACTTTCCACATCTCCTATTTATTTGAAACTTACAATTCTGAAATTTAATTAAATGATAACATTACAAATAAAGTTATGATTCTTGACACTGTTTTATTCAGTTCTTTATATTTAACTTATTAAAGGTTGATGTAGAGGTATAGTGTTTTGTCATGATTATGAAGGAACAAAATAAGTAAAACAATATTTAAAACCATGTCGAGCTTACTATTACACTAAAAAAAAAAAAGTACAATTCTGCTACAATGACAGCACCCTCTGCCAGATACGTGTACGTGGATGTAAATCTGCATCCCAATTGCACACTTATTTCCTAGTGTGTATATATTTTTAGCTGAATATCTATTTTTTGCATCTTTTATGATGATGAATAATTAGGTGAATACAAAATAACAAATATGTTCTTTCTTCTTTTAATTTTCCTTCAGAGATCTGAAGATGGAGAACATCATGATGGACAAGCAACGAGAAAATGTGAAAATCATAGGTGAGATCCTGATCTAGAGTTTGGTTTATACCTGGGCCCCATTGCATAAAACTTACCATTGATGGCAGCTTCCATGGTAACAGAGCTCAATAGCCAACCAACATCACGGTTTAAATGGTAGTTGCCATTGATGGCAAAGTTATCATCAATGGTAATTTTTGTGCAACGGTACCCTGAAATCTTATTTCGTTGCAGAATGGCCCATAGCTGTGACTAGAATAGGCAAACTTGGATAGCGTAATATTAGTGATTAAACAAAAAAATATGTAGCAATCAGTAATGTCATCTTTCTTTGAATCTGAGATAGCAAGAAGAGTTATCTCTGAAAAGAGGCACGTTCGTTTTCTTCCCCCTACATGATAAATCTTCCAGTTAATGAACATCTAAACTCGACATCTGTGTAAATCGAATTCACAAAAATAAAAAATTATCGTGATAACGTATTTGTATGATTTCTTGCACTCGTTATTTGATGGTTTGTTGGTTTGTTTTACCTGACTGCTAAGAAAGCATTGTATGCGTGTAAGTAGCAGACAGGGGACCGAAAGCTTTCAGTCCTCTCTGAGGGACTTGGTAATGACGATTAAAGAGAAACTCCAGTACTGGTAAAAAAAAGAAAATTAATTTTCACAGAATCAAACGAAACTTACACTGAATGTTCAAGATTACAAATAAATAACATGTGCCAAACAATTTTGGAAGAAAATGTATACTGGCTGAGTAATGAGCATAGAAAGACAAGGAAATCAAGGTAGTACCAACCCCGACACCATGTGTGTTGTCCCATATATAACTGTTTGTGTACAGTGCCTGTTACTTTACCAAGACATGGCCAAATTTATTATGATTTTGTTGAATCCAGACCCTTGCAGTACACACCAATACTTACATGCTACATGATCAACTGTTTCTGACCTTTCCACACCTTTTCTTTCACAATGCAATCGCATTACCAGTACTAAAGTTTAGCTTTAATGCCTTTAATACCAAAGGACACCAGCGCATCGACTTGGCTTCGAACCCGTTGCCTTCTCGGTTACGAACACGCTGCTCTACCATTGAGCCATCTCGTGTTACCAGTCTATCCAATAGCTCTCATTTAGACCCCTCTCTCTCTCTCTACCTCTCTCTCTCTCTCCCTCTCTCTCTCTCTCTCTCTCTGATGTTCATTCTCTAGATTTTTTTTTTTGCTTATATATTTATTTATGCATGCATGCATGCATGTTCACAATTTCACAATTTCACAATTCATTGAAGTTAACATCACATGAAAAATGAATATAATATATAACAAATCATTTTCAATTTTTCAATCCATTTGGAGTGACTTCACGTGAAAAAGAATATAACAATGTTTTATCAAAGACAATTTGCAACTAATATACAGTTTGAAGAATGAACACACAAAGGTGATAACATAAGCAAATAGAGGTTGAATCGTTACAACACCTTTCCTGAAGTTCCTGAAGTTTAGATTCTGTCAATAATGATGTCTCTTTTCGTTTAGATTTTGGTCTTAGTAACCAATGTGGAACTGAAGAGCTGTTCAAGACCCACTGCGGATCGCCCGAGTACGCGGCCCCTGAGCTCTATGTGGCCGATCGAGATTATGGACCGGAGGTCGATATATGGAGTTTGTAAGTAACTTTTTTTTTTAAATGAAGAAATATCGTTGATAACATTCACTCCAAATGTCGTGCACAATTTCGAGGGTTGATGGTTGATTATTTCTTTTACCTGACTGCTAATAAAGCATGTATGTGCTTGTATTTAAGCAACAAGGGGACCGACGGCTTTCAATCCTCTCTGAGGGACTTGGTAATGAGGATTAATGGACCACTGCTCTATCACTGAGCCATCGTGCCTCCTTTAAAGGCGCACTGCACTATTTGTAGCTACTTACGCCCTCTATATACCAAACAGTGCCTAATCGGTGACCATTGGTCCCCCATGATCCCCTTTTTCTTATGTTAACGGAGAGCTGAGTTGATGAGATAACCACCTGTCCAGTAACCTTGCAGAGCGCTCTAATCCCTCCTGTAAACTACGGCAGATAAGCTTTAAAAAAAAAATGACAACATAATGGGCAAGCGGATTTGGCTGCAGCCAACTTTCATTACTTTATCATCGTTTGAAGGGAATACCTTCTTAAAGTCGCTCCTCATCAGCGGTACCCAAAGCAACTATACGAATAGAATTTAGGGCAGCATCAATAAATACTGTAACACGGCCACTGAAGTACAGAACCCATCACAAATCATCGATACATTCAGATGTTTTCTTTTTTCTTCTTTAATGATGATTTTTGTCCCTTGTATATTTACATTTCAGAGGTGTGATCAAGTTTGCCATGGTAACGGGCAAGCTCCCCTTCACCACGCCCCATTCTGAAAACAGACGACAGCACCTTCTTCGTCAGATCAAGAAAGGTTTGAAAGGAGTCCATGATAAAGAGATGGCCCATCTTACTGATGGTAAGTAAGATAATAATAATAATAATAATAGCTAGTTCTTATATAGCGCTTTTTTCAAGACCGAAGGCCCTCTCAAAGTCAGAATGAGGGAATGAAGGCAGGAATGAATGAAGAAATTAATGAACAAATTAGTGAATGAATGAATGGATAAATGAATAGCTTAATTAAGTGATTTATAATCTTTTCTGAAGCAACCTATAAAAAAAATCATAATACAAACATTGTAACGGGAAACCACGAAATGGCCGAAATGGCTAATAAAAATGTGGTGCCTGAGAGTTAGACTTTTCATTTCAATCAAAAACTCTTCAAATCCAAATAACTGTAAGGTGTTCAGTTACAAGCTTCGTCAACGGTGTGACTCGACTTAACCTTTCTGACGTATTGGTTCATAGACATTCGGGAGGTTTGTAGCGCCCTCGTCTTTGTCAAAAGAATATTTGAAGATTAAACTGTAATGCGCGACTCTTATTTTTGTTAGGCCCCTGTCATCTGGTCATTAATTGGAAGAGTGCGAGGAATGTATTTCTAAAATTACATGATTTACATTTTATAGACCTGTCACGTTTTCCTTTATATTTGTTTTACATATACGATCCCAGACTGTAAGGACATGTTACACGGATGCATCGAACCTACACCTGAGGATAGACTGCCACTATTAGACATCGAGCGTCATGCCTGGATCACGTGTGAGGGTCAGGAACCGTTCTGTCCGTTCCAGACCCCGCCCCAAGATCTGGACCTTAGAGCAGAGGTAGGAACAAAGATGTAACTTCACGCTTTGCCGCGCACGAGCTTGCGGGCCCAGTTTCGTCTAGACGATTGTCGTCTCTAGCTCAAATATGTAGCGAAAGCGTTGACACACAAGTGAAGTATTAATTTGTCACTAAGGTATAGACCATACGAATACACCTCACTGCCAGAGTGTTAGGTGAACCTGTGACGGTAACTCGAATTTACAAAATTGGCAGGCGCAACGCTCCCCCCCCCTCCCCCCAAACCCGCCTTAACGCCTGTCTGACTGCAGTTTTTTATGAACTATGGGAGACCTGACATTAGCCCCGGGCCGATTTCGTCGAATTTATGTCAGGGATAGCGTTGTGCTTGGGTTTTAATTTATGTTTGGGGTTAGGGTTATGTATTTTGTCCAGGGGGTAAGTGAGGAGTATATGCCTTGGAACATAGAACCGATGTTTGACTACGATTTTATTCTAACCTTTCTACACAAAACTTAAACTTAATATTTTGCTATTCCTGTTCAGGTTATAGAGGATATGGCTTCACGCCTCAAGGTCAAACCGGATAAGATCCAGGACGTCGTCCTTGAGAACAAGCTCGACGACGTCAGCGCCATCTTCAACATCCTCATGGAAGAGCACTTGATCAAGCGAGGCGTGTGGACCGGCGAACATACCAGACCCCCGACACCCCAGGCGCCGACGCCGACGGGCAGCGCCCGGTCGAGAACGGGTTCACGAGCGGGAAGTCGATCCTCCAGTGCTAGGCCTGGTAGCGCTTAAGCAGGTGATGAGATACAAATAGTCTGTAAAAAGTATCTGATTGGTTTAGTTAGTCTTTGTAGTCTTTTCATTCTATCTATGTACTACCTCCAAATTTGCCACCACCGCCGCTACTATTACCTTCAAAGTCATCATCGTCACTCCAACTATCACCTACAAAGTCATCTTCGTCACCCCACTATATACCACCACCAAAGTCATCTTCGTCACACCTACTATCACCTCCAAAGTCATCTTCGTCACCCTACTACCACCCCCAAAGTCATCTTCGTCAAACCAACTATCACCTCCAAAGTCATCTTCGTCACCCTACTACCACCCCCAAAGTCATCTTCGTCACACCTACTATCACCTCCAAAGTCATCTTCGTCACCCTACTACCACCCCCAAAGTCATCTTCGTCAACCACACTTACACCTCCAAAGTCATTTTCGTCACACCTACTATTACCTCCGAAGTCATCTTCGTCACCTTAATTTTACCTCCTGCGTCTTCTTCGTCACCTCACTTTTACCTCCATAATTATTTTAGTCACCCAACTAGTAACTCTGAATTGAGATACTGTACAATTTTTCGGGCATAACTTCACCTTCGATTAAAAAAATGTGTTTCATAGTCCTTTCTCTTTGTTCCTTCTGTATTTTCTGTCCTTATAGATTCATCTGACGGTTTCCGTACACCCACGGTCGTCACCATGGTCAGACCTAGCTTAAAGTCTCCGGATAGGTATGTCCAAAAATGTGGTTCATCTAGAAATCGACTGAAATCAACATGTATAGATACGATTTGGCCTTTTCCAACTTTACAATTATTTTCGATGCTAATATTTACAGGAACATTTGAACCCTAAGAACACGACACTTTCCAGTGTCGGGTTTTCTCAGTAAAATGGCAAAGATTTTCTTCATGTTGGTTATCTTTGGATCGTGTAAGGTGTGGCAGTATCTTACAATTTCAATGACCGATGCCGAGTTCTTTTTTTGAAAAATATTGTGCCAAATTATAAAGTTTATACTTTGTGGGTCAGAAACCCGATATTATGATTTGCTCATGTATTGCGGATAGTGAAGTAAAAAAAAGCCTTGGTTATACTCGAAATCTTATTTTATGTTTATCATATCTTTAGGAAAAACGAGAAGATAATTGACTTTGAACTGGACGTTGTCGAAGAGGAGCAGACTTCTTGGGCACCAAGAACTGGCCTACCACCGCCACGGGCAAAGGTAAGGAATCGTGTTTTTCGTGGGGGATGTTTTCAGTCTATTGTTCCAGGTCGATAAATGAGACAGTTTGTTTTCAATTTGTTTCCTTTGTCTACTTCAATCTGCTCTTTCTTTATTCACCCCCAGATTTCAACGTTCTGTTTCAATTGTTTCTCTTCGATTTTCCTTTACAGAAACGCTCTCCAATTCGTGATGTGAAATCGCATATACTGGTTTAATACATTACGTGACATTTGTCTTATTGCCAAATCAAATGTGTTTTGTTTCTGTTTATTCAAACAGAAAAGTCGTCCACTGGGGAACGCAACGACGGCAAACCGTGTCAAGGCCCAGAGGTACTACCGTATGAGCACCCCAGGAACGGGCCTGTCGACACCCGACCAAGAATACGTTTACGCGCACACAGACCTTTTAGACGCATCAACCGACCATATTCTTGTACCAACCCCTTCGTTCGAGAGCCTGCAGACAAGCCAGGAGGACTTGGATGACAGCCACTCACTCAGTGTACCATGGGCAAAGTTACCGTCAAGAGTTCGTGTGAGAAGTGGGCCTAAATCACGGGGTGGGTGTATGAAGCAGAAAACGTTTAAACCGATTACCAACGTGCGCGTATCGTTCTGTGGATCGACGCTGGAGAAAAGTAACGGCTGGCAGAACGAGCCAAAACGCGCGCTGAAAGAAAAGCGAATTCCCTGCACAGATGAGGGGACTACTGCCAGAGAACGGGAAGTGAACGTTGTGGACATGTCTAAGAATTTTGCGGGGAAACATCACAATTACCATGGTTACCACATGGTGGGAACACCGATATGTACCGAGGGTGAGGCTTCGGAAACAGTCGAATGCATGAATACAGCCGAGGTGGGTAAAGACAAGATAAAGGAGGTTCGACTTTGTGTGGCGCATAGGGAGTTCTTACAAGACGGTCAAAGGTCATCAGGTGGGCGACCTGCAGCTACACCGTACAGCACACCGCGAACACGTGACAATGATAACGAACTCGTACTGACCACCAAACTATATCCGCCTACCCTGGAGTCTGATGAACGCACAACTCAAAGTGACGACGCGTCCACCCCGACGCCATCGAAGGCCATCTCAGGAAGATTTAATTCGACGTCCAAGAAAAAGAAGAAGGAGCGGTGTAGAGTAGATTCTGCGAGCACCACTTCATCCATCACCGTCCCGTCTCCGCGCTCGCTTCTCCATCCGTCCATCGCTTCCATACACGGCAAGAAAGAAAATTCATCCATCCTGAGTAATTCTGCGATCTTGCGATGCGCTGACAACAAAGGGGGTACTTTCGCGAAACTACCAAAGTATGGTGCACCTGCAAAGACAAATGGCCAGAATAAAAAGAAAGGAGAAAAGGAAAAGAAAATTGCGGTTGGCAAGTCACCGGAGCCACCGGTTTGTAGAAGGACGACGGTTGAGCTGACCGATCGGGAAGTCGTTGGACAGAAGTTCAAAATGTACGACGAGATGCCGCAGAGGGCGCTCCAAAAAAGACCCATCAGGCAAGTTTTGAGAACGATCTTAAATTCTAATCCAGATTATATTCTTACCGACTCGCGTTTGTCTTTTCGTTCGATCATTTTTCTCAGCGTATCAGTTTATTTTTATAGAATGAAGAAAATTGGCAACACTGTGACATATTATGCGAGCTCCTTTTCACTTTCCACTCTACAAAAATGCTGTAAACCTCATTAATTTAATAACCTTTAAAAGGTTTTGTGCAGTAAATCATTTCCGGTCCTTATTCGGTCCATGATAATCATTTTACTAGCTGTTTTATCATACCATATTGTAATTTTCTTGATTAACCGAACAGACTTTGGTTCAACTACCTCTAGATAAATGCCTTCCCCGATCATGCCCAAATCTGTTACTGTTTTTCCATTTATTTTTGTTTTTTCAGACGATCTCCTGAGCATTTCTCCCGACAAAGTGCCAATATTCAAAATCGAGGTTACCGTTCAGCTCGGGTTAACGCACAGATCCTCCAAGCAGACGACGTACCGTCAAAATTCATCCAGAAATTTGGCGCTAACCGGTTGTCGCAAAACAACAAGGACAGTCATCAGCATTGTCGGATGCCGACCTATGGTTATGCCAAGGACAAATTCCTAGGTAATTATATATTTAGTTGATATTCTTTTTTTTTCATGTTTTATATTATAAAATAATTTCATTATCATCGTTAGCTTCTTCTTGTTCTCACTTCATTTCCTATTTATGCACGGTGTTCAGTGTGATTGACATTTCATTTTTTCTTGTCTTGTCATACATTTTACTCATGTATATCTTTTTGTTTAAATGTCTCCATAGTGACTCTGAGAATCGTGGAATTCTGTCTGATTATTCATCCTTCTGTTTGAAAAAATGGCCATCTCTCTGTTTCATTTTCTAATTTTCGTTTCTATTCTCTTCACAGAATATTTCAGTTTAGAAAAAATAGCTATCTCTCTTTTTCACATTCTCTCTATAGTATCTTTAAGTGCTTGTCCCTTTGAAGAAAAAAAAAACCTCTCCCTTCTTTTCCACCTCTCTCTCTCTTTTTCTCTTTCTCTCTCTCTCTCTCTTGCTATCTCTCTCTCTCTCACTCTCTCCCCCTCTCTTTCATATACACTCTTTACCATTATTCATGTTTGCACGTATCATCAATCACCACCCCTTTTCTCTTCTCTTCACCATGCTCTCTACCACATCCATCCGCATGCCTCTCTCTCTCTCTCTCTCTCTATCATCAGTATCAGGCCATCCTCCCAGCCATAGCCGCATCCAATCTGCTGATACCACCTCAAGAACAACAAGCCCTCTGCGGCGGGTCGTTGATATCTCAGAACAGGCCATGAACAGTCTGGTGAATGAAACCATTCGAGAGAAGGTATTGCAATACCGAAGATTGTAGAGTTTTACAACATGTTCCTCAGCGGAAATTGTTCTATACGGTCATTATCCTACACTTACCCTAACTCCAACTCTGCACCAAACGTTTTATCTAATATTTAACCAACTAGTATTCGTCCTGCGTTAAACCCAAAATACTTAAATTTCGGATTACCTTCTGAAGGCCTCGATTCACTTTCGAGACTAGCGTGAAAGGGCAAATTACCTTGGTATCTGGCCACAGCCGATCCTCATCGGTCAGTTCCTTACAGAGGACGAAACCGAACATCAAGCTTTGACCAAGCACCATACCTAATCTAAACCCTTACTCCTAACCTTGCCTACTACATGTGCTAAATTTCAACCTTACCCCTGACCCTATCTGCTATCTTTGACAGGCGTTATTTTATATTTAAAAAAAACGATCAAATGCCGCAGAAAATGTGGGATTACCCAACTACGGGATACATTACCTTGTGAATATTTGGGCTACGTTTGGCCCGAGCACGGGAGAAGTTGATTCTTCTGTGCTGATAAAGCTTGAAACATTTTCTATTTTCGAGACATCATTTTGGGATTACGTCACACGTCAATCATTCGCACATTTCAACAGGCGACGCACAAGGCTGTCAAAATTACGTGAGGTTGATTTTTTTTTTTAATCAAAAGTACCTAGAGTTGCTATCGTGATTTTAGAGTAATCTCTTTTAGACTTTAAAAACGCCTATTCTTCAATGTAGCATCGGCCTAACAATTTCTTGCATTTTACCCGATAATGTTGGTAGCAAATAGAAAAATAAGCCGTGGTAGACTTGTGTATATGTTGCAAACTGCTCACGTGAAACAGGACGCGAGATAAGCTAGACATGAAGATTTCTTCTTGTTATTAACGGTATTAACCTCACTTTTTTTGTTGTTGATATCTCCAATATTGCTTCCCCATTTTTCTCTTTCACACATAATCTTTCCAAATCCCCCCTTTCTCTCTCTCTCTTTCTCTCTCTCTTTCTCTCTCTCTCTCTATCTATCTCTCCCTGTCTATCTATGTCTGTCTGTCTCTCTCTCTCTCTGTTTCTGTCTCTGTCTCTCTGTTTATCTCTCTCTCTCTCTCTCTCTCTCTCTCTCTCCCTCTTCTCTCTCTCTCTCTCTCTCTCTCTTCTCTCTCTCTCACCGTCTTCTTTCAAATAGAAGACCAACCAGCACGTTTCCAGTGGAGACATCGTGAAATCTGCTCAGCGTCATTTCAGCGACCTGCGCAAATCACAGAAGCGGTCTCCGGGCTATGAGATGTACACGCGTTTTATCCCTGTCCAAATAAGTGAAGAAACCGGCAACCAAAAGGGTAATTATTTTTTCCACTTTTAAATACTTTTCAGTTAAAATCCAATTGATTTATAGTATAAAAGACAGATAGATAGTTGAGATAGAGAGACTGGTTGATCGATTGATTGATTGATTGGACGATTGATTTACAGCTATAAAATCTCAATAGCATAGAAACAATAAACACTGCTATACCAAGAACTTCTTGGCTATACTTCTGCTATTATAAAGCTTTGTCATTTACGTCTTAAATCTGAATTATAATCGCACTCAAATGGACGTAAATTACGGTTATACTACGTAATACCATTTCGGGATTACGTTAAATGAGACCCCGTCAGTGCGCATGCGCTAATCAGCAATTCGTCAGTCGCGTGTTATTGGAGCGAAAGGACACCTTTCTAGCTCCAGAAATCAGACTTAAATATCCACGCAATCCCCGAATTTCTATATAAAGGTGAAAAACGTATTATAAAGCTTTGTCATTTACGTCTTTAATCTGAATTATAATCGCACTCAAATGGACGTAAATTACGGTTAACACACACAAATGCACATAGTTTGCAAGAATCTTCAGTCAATTTTTGAAGGAGGCAATCATAGGAAGAAAAAGAAGAAGAAGAAGCAACAAAAGAAATGATAGTGTATAGGAAATTTAATGCAGGTGAGGCTGATGACGTGTCATGGCATGATGAATCACTGTGGATCACATGGTTCGCGGTTCGAGCCTCACTACGGCACTATTGTCCTTTGGCAAGACATTTATCTTTATATGCCCCCTCTCCAACCAGGGGGTGTTTCATGAAGCTGTAAAGTTATGCACGACTTTACGAACGACTTGAATATGAAGTGCCAGATAGGATGCCCAAAGTTTTTCCTGATGTTTTCACAAAGTGTGACTATATATTTCAAATTACCTCAATGAAATTAAAGCAAAAAATTTACTTTGTATCAAAAATGTTTGTTATAATAAAAATGTTAATCTACATCTGCACAGTTGAACTTTAGTTGATGCAGTTAACAATGATTGAGCATCCCATTTGGCTTTTCATATATGAGTCGTTCTAAAGTCATGCCTAACTTTACAAACGGCTTTTGTATGAAACACCCCCAGGTGTAGTAAATAGGTACCTGGTAGGATTTATTTAGCTCTTGTATGCTTTCAGCGCCTTAGGGAAGCTGGGCTAAAGCAATGGTACTTTGAAGGTGCCTAGTGCATACCCTGGGATGGATAATTATGTGCCGTAATAGATTTAGCTATTAATATTGTTATATCATTAGAATAATGTTCATCGGCGTCTTTATGATTAACAAGATAGTATCACCAGGTAACATAAACTCGATCATGGAGTGATCGATGATGGTGTTTCGATCAAATTAATCTCTCTCTCTCCCTCTCCCTCTCTCTCCTTCTTCCTCTCTCTCTCACCAGGTATGATCCGACCCAGTAGCAGCCCAGTTCCCCGGCTGAACGCGCCCAAGGAGCCCGTCTTCAACATTAAGGAGACGCTACCAGTACCACCCCATCCATACCTGACCCCGCCTCCACCCTCCTCCGCATCGGCTCCCCCTCCCGACGACAAGGCACGGTCTCCTTCAGGAGCTGGAAGGGCTGTCATGGCAACGGGTATCACTAAGCGGAACGCAGTAAGCGCTACGGATGCGAGTGGTACAGCACCTGAAAGAGTTGAGGTAGGTCACACAGGACAATATTTGGTAATTCCTCCGCTCCAGCCAGCAATATATGAAATAAATATACAAGAGTCACATCGCGTTCATAGCTGGAAAAGTATGGTCATCCGTAAAGGATTTTCAGTTGAATTTGGCTTTAGTTTAGTTTGTTAATTTTGTTTTATTCATCATTTTGTTTTTGTGTTGTTGTTTTTAGGTTGGCCTCACAAAAGCTATGGCAAACAATACGGTTAACAGAGAATCTTACACAACCTTCTGCTTTTATTACCGAAAGACCTCAAGTTGTCAGACGATGCTGTCGTATTTTGATATCGCAAAGAGCAGACTGTACTTAGATTTGGAGGTATAGAAGTCTAATCTTTGAAACAAAAATGTGATTTAATTCAGATTTAAAGCGATGGGTTCACCGATGCTCGCATGTAATTGAAAAAATACTTAACTATATACTTCTTCTTTTCCAATTCTTCTTTGACAGGAATGGGACGCCACCTATCGGCTGGAGAGAAAAGTCAGCGATACTGTGAAGGGAGCCGCCTACGTTCGGAACATGAGAAACGAACAGCGAACGCGAGCATGGGTTGCGGATTTGGCATCCGACTTTGCACCCAATAATGTCTCAGAACAATGAAAATGATTCAAGCTAACTCTTAAAACTTATGATAATTTGGTAGCTTCCTCAGGGCTTGTTGGTAAATGACGCGGTTAACCGTAACTTTTACCGCGGCAAATGTAAACGAGCCTTTATTTGAAGTTTGGATGACTGCATGGTCTTTTTTGTTGTTGCTGAACCACGTACATGTAGATGGATTTTGAGGGGAAATAATGACAAATAAAAATGTTCCTATGGCGAAAGAGACATAGGAAACGAGAGGTACACGTGCTGGTGGAAATGATGTCGACAATTTTACTTTGAAGTCCGTTTCATCAGATGTAGAAATGATTCCCTGGTTCTTGGATCACTTTTCCTTTACTTTTCCCAAACACAAGCATCATGACTGAAATGTACATACTCATGGTATGATAAGAGGTAATGACGGAGAAACAAGATGCTTTGCATCCTGCTTTGTCTTGTTGCCTCTTCTTGATCATCCTTGGAAATTTTGAAAGAAGAAGATTACGAGACAATTGTTTTTTTAGAATCATTTCTTGCTCAATCAACATGTTTCGATTTTGTCCAGTTAGTGGTGAAGGCGACCATTTGTCTGTGCATGTACGTGAAAATGTCATGGTCATCGTATTTGTATCTTTCCAATATTGAATTCGTGCACTCAATATGTTGCTATTCAGGGAACAGGTTGACTTATTTATGATCATGCCGAAAACGACTATTTTTATTTTGAAGATTGAATCGAACGAACGACACAAATATAAAAGTCAACTGAACATAGTAATTGAGAATCAAATATTGATCATGTTTTATATCTCGTAAACAAAAACTATATTTATTTATATCTATCTATGCAAATAACACTGAAATAAACAATATCTTATCTGTAAGTGTCTAGTTATCGTAAAAGTACGAAACAGAAACAAGAAAATTACAAAAATAAATGTGGATAAAGACAGACAATACTTAATTTTGTTCGTGTTTCATTTGTACAACTACTATGGTGAGAGATGCAAAATGTTACGTAAGATATCAACTACAGAAAAGTACAAAAGAAAAACACAACATTTTAACAAATCAATGTTTCACATCAAACATTATTCAATACAATGATTTTTTTTTTCTAAATCTGGTTTGTTCAAATTTGAACAAAATTGATATCCTGGATTCCGAAACTTTAAAAAGTATTTGATTGAATAACAATACCTTCAAGCTAAAATTGCGAAACATTATAAAAGCTGACCAAATTACTAAAGCTCGAAGGAAAGAAATCTTCCTTTAAAAGTTTAAAAGGAAATGTTCAATTTACAATGAATCAATCAAAAGAATAAGCAGGTGTATACGTCCTGGCTGCGCGGACATGTATAGCTACATAAATTTTACCCAATTACCGTAAAAAATTCCGTGGTTTAATACTATTTTTTTAAGGAAGAAAAAAAAAAGTGAATTTATTAGTATGACCAAAAAGGCCTCCGTTGATTAAAGGGATCCAGTAACTTTGTCTCAGATTCTTAAATAAAATTCTGGATTTAGCTCATGATGCAATAATAATTATAAACCTTAAGGTCAGTCATCCCATGACGTTTACAAGCCAATTATCCGATTATCAAGATACTTATGATTGGAAATACAAATTTTGAAAACCGTTCGCCTGACCGTTTTCATAACACTACAGTCTATTGGGGGAAACGAGTATGGTAAAACCGGTCACTTAAAGATTTTTACCTTTTTGAGGCAATTCTTGATCATTTTGAAGCGCGATTTTTTTAGAGCTTCAATATTACACCATATCACAGACACTGATAACACGTAGGGTCGTGTATCTCAGATTTAACATTGTTAAACGATCCCTTTAAGGTGATTAAAGCACAACAAAGAATATTACAAAATAGAGCAACATTCAAACATCACGTCGGGACGAAAACGCTAAAGAGAAATTACTTTTGAACGAACATATCAATATGTATTATTTTCCTTATAATCGCATGCCCGTTAACCAAGATTCAGGCTATCTTCTCATTGTTTACTTTATTTACGAGCATGAAAACGAGAATGAGCAAATTATTAAATATAAACGAGGATAATAATCTAATTCAAAGACATTAAAGTCATCATATACACGATATTATTAAAGAAATGGCAAGAATTTTACGAATGTTATGAATAGAAGTCGATAAATAGTCGTGGGGATTAAATCCTCCCTTTACCTCCCTTTACCATGTTTAAAGATGGGCATAATAATAATAATTCCACTTTTATATAGCGCTCAATACATCTATGACGTCTCTAAGCGCTTTACAGATAATACCCCGGTCATTGGAGTCAATACTTTCCCGCACACACTGTGTGCACAATCGCCACTCCCTGGGGAGCATTCTAGCAAGGCGTTACTTGACGATCAAAAACGGTCGCATCCTACCGGGTACCCATTTAACACCTGGGTGGAGAGTAGCAAGTTCAGGTTAATATCTTGCCAAAGGATATTAGTGCCGTGTCGGGATTCGAACCCTCAACCTTTGCATCTCCAATAAAGCGCCTTAAACCACTTGATAATGACACTCCACGACCAATCCATGGCCCACTACTTTTACGTCACAATGGTTCCATTCCTTGCTGAAAACAGTGGCATAGAAACGAGCACATGGTGACAGGGGCACATCCCATCCCCAATCGAGCAAGAGAAAGTGGAGGAAAACGGCAAAGAACATCACTGACTTGGCCAACGCCACGACAAATAGCTGGAGATGCCACTAATAGTTTGTTGTACTTTTTCACACACATTGTCTACCACGATAATGTTTATGCTGTTAGGCTTTACTTTCACCTCTTTTCTTGAACTGTATCTGTTCTCTTTATCCCCTTTCAATTGATAGAGTCACCTCCATCGTTTTTTTATAAAGCTTGGCAGGATTGATTTGAATTGACTTTATTTCGGCGTCCACCAATCCTTCTTGTTCCTCGCCTCGTCGTTCCGAAAATTGTGCGAGTAATTGCCGAGGAATTTACCATTCCTGCCGAACCGGGTCGTCGGAAGGCCATCAACCTCGCTTAGCTTCACGCTTCCGAACGCCGTCGACGATGGATTGGATGACGAAGTCGATGACGACGTCTTTGTCTCGGTTCCGGCGACCGGGAACCTAGGTTTAAACGATGATGTGGATATACCGAGATCATCATCACTGAGGATTGTGGTCTTTGCTTTCTGCGTCTGGAGTTTGTCGCCGTTCTTCGTGACTTTGGTGTCGCCTGCCTCGTTATTTTTGCCGCCAGTGAATTTGAACCTTCGAGGGGCCTGGTTGGTGGCGCGCCGTTCGCCCGTTTCAAGATCGAGAGTCGGGCAAAACCTCTGAGAATTCATGATTGGTATGTCAAGAAGTTACAAGGACCCTTTGAGAATGTAGCACCTACGAAATGCCTTGATGATTTGCTCCAAGCGCATGTCGTCTCGAACTCCACTGGCACTGTCTACAATGTACATCGATATGACCGCCCTTTTGTAATGTCAGATCGCAGTGCACATGTTTGCATCAGTATTAATTCACAGATAATAATATTTCCTTGTCTGGATCAACGCAATGGTTGAAAGTACTGGCAATGACCTTTGTCGGTCATGTACTTGCTTTCATCGCTTTTTAGATAAACTAAAAGTTGTCACAATGGTGCTGGATTGTTCAAAGACAAGTCTTCTACCGTCGAACAACGATTTTTGAAAAAAAAAATTCACATTGATCACCCTATGAAGACCTTCTTGGTGTTGATGAATCGAGTCCGAGCTCCGAGAAGACCTATAAGAAAGGAGACAAATATCAAAAAAATATATATGTTTCTATTTTTGAAAATGTTGTTTTGATGACGTATGAAATGAAGCCACCGTGTGAAGTTTTCAAGTGGTCTTTAGGAAGAAAAAAAAAACTGAATTCGTAAACTAGAACTGATGTCCCATCATATCACAAACAGATCTTATCTCCCGTTCCAGAGCGAATGATACTGTTTCTTCCGGTTTGTATAAATGTATATATTTTGATTATATGTAATTAGAACGTGCCTTTTCAATTCTTATGTAAATAAAAATAGCCTAAATCTTTTCTCAAACATAACTAAAATTGCCGAAACGAAGGACCCGCCTTTGAATCCAAATTATGTTAATCATACGTCTACAAATTTCCACCCATGTGTATTGAAATCTTCAGACGGCAGACACATCCATGCGGCCATGAAGACTGGAATAGTTACTTGCGAATAAAACAAATGAAGCCCTTTTCATTAATACTTATTCGGCTTCAAAAACCTAAATGATGTGCTCTTAGCAGTAGTTTATGGTTTCGGCGTCATTTTGGGTTTTTGCTAAAAACTAAAAAAATCTAATAGAATACTAGTATTTATCTGCTGTAATTTGATCACGGTTATGTGCAGTAAGAATCAAGGAAGTTTTTTTTTTTTTTAATTCCTTAGCATATTAATACCTCTTTCATAACAGAAAATCGTTTGTTTAATAAAAACATATAATTACCGACATGATTATATACATGTACGTGTAGTATTAGTACTATGGTTATGTTTTATGGCCATACGATATGATTATACTATATCAGATAATCCATTTCCTTGACCTCGCTATATTAATTTGTCACGATTGATCAATTAAGTTTCTGTAGTCATGCAACGCGCAAATAGACAAAAACTATTTTACGTTATAAAAGCGCAGTTTATGATTACAATTTTCATTCGCATTATACTATTATTATGTCTGTTGAGTGTCAGAACTCAGAAGGGTGTTAAAACCCATCCTATAACACAAACTAACACCTTTCTGTCTGTCAATATAGGCGCCGCGGTGGGAGAGCTACTTCGGAGGGGGAGGGGAGGCATATACATTTTGCTTGCGTATATACCCAAACTCCAGCATAGCCGCAGGCTACAGACAACAAACGCTTGCCGAAGGGGAAAAACAGATCAACACAAAAGCTCAAATGCCCTCAATCATACACGGCTAACAAGGCAATGCCCACTGTTATCGATCGCCAAACCCTGATGTTCTTTCATATCATTGTTTTCTATTGTCATGATCAAAATGGTCGATATTTTCAATCTTCGATCGCAAGGTCGAAGGGGGCGATAAATCGTTTTTCTTTTTAACTAGTTTTTATACTCCCATAGCTGGTAGGCGTACAAGGAAAAAAAAGTTACATACGCTCAGAAAGCATGATTATCGGTTTAAGTAGATCATTGTACTGTAAATATTATGTTAATCGTCTTTGCAAACTGGGAAACCCAGGGACAATTCCAGAATAGTCATTGGGGCACTATGGGGGGGGGGGGGGGGGGG
>BEXV01000095.1:350287-369230 GCA_003118195.1 Hemicentrotus pulcherrimus
AGAATGGGCCAAATTTCTTATCATTTTGATGATTCCAGAACCTTGCATATGCTAGATGCTAGATGATCAACCTTTTCTGATCGATTCCACAACGTTTCTTTCACAATGCAATCGCATGACCATTACTCGTCTTTACCTTTAACTCTTGGACGCTTTCAGTTCAAAGCGTATGATTTTGGTCACGCATCTTTTACATATTTACACTTCTATGATATGAAAATGATAAGACCATACACATTTTGTTGTACGCGCATGATCTCTGTATAGGTCTATTATTACGAATGATTTTGTCATGATTGTTACATACATTGTCATATATCTGTATTAAAGCTAACACTACATCAAGCTTTTGCTTAATTAATCTCTGTACGGCTTTGACATTGGGCAAGCCTAAGATATACCCCAAACGTTACTAATAATTAGTGTAGTGTAATTATGGAAATATGAATGTAATTGTTTGTCTGATTCTAGCTCTATGAACGGCTATGACCAGCTTATACTGAAATCCTAGATGATTAGGGTCGGTATATATACGTATGGGACCAAATAAGTTGGACATGCCCTCTTTTCCCTATAACATATTTCCTGTTGACCTATAATTATGTACTGATTTTCATTATCAAACTAGACATCCTCGTGTGATAAGATACTTCTTTATGAATCATTTGTATTTGTAAGTGATCGAATAAACGGAAAGAAATCATACACATTGTCGGCTAGAATGATGTATCATTATGGGATGGAAACATGATCCTGCATGTGTGCCATTGAAAGAAATTGATCGCAAAAAATACCAGCAAAACAATGAAAGAAATTATTGCTGTAGGCAGCGTGACGTCACTGGCCTTATGCATGCATATGTAATTTTACTAGTTGTATTTGACATTCGGTTTATGGCTGAACACAGATTTCTAGCATGTCACTTCAATATTGAATAAGGTATGATATGCATTTTAATATTCCGTAATTTGGGTAACCTGCGGTGTTGTATAAATAGTTGGCAAACCACAATCGGATCGGTATAATAGTGCTATATAAACACTGGTATTATAAACCCTTTCTATTGGCAAAACTCGAATACGCTCATTGTCAAGTCACAGTTCGGCTTCGGCATTGAGAGGGCCCTGATAGCATTGGGGGCAATGATGTTACTGTGAGGTGGATGAATGATATGCAAAATAACAAGGCTATCGAATAGGGGGAGGGTTAGGGAAGGGTTCTCTTCTCTTCTTTTCACACCCACCGCCCAAATCCATTCATTTCTCTCTCATTTTCTCTTTGTGGTTTCTTCTTTCTTTCTTTTTTTCCTTTGGGGCTATGGGAAATGGTACGTACCCTCCCTCCCCTAGCTAGCTGTGTACGCTACTGGTTACTTTCCATTGTGTTTTCAACTTTTGAAAAAGCTGTGACATAACAAGAAATCACATCATCATAGCGACAATTATATACTTTATTTCACCATTAACATGATTAAAATCTAGGCAATTTGTATAATCTTTGTGTCTTCATTTTTGTTAATGTGCATACATTATACGATGAATATACATGTACATAATCCGAACATGATTTCTATGAACGTTCATTTCTTGAAAGTCTGTACAATCGTGTTAATAATAAATACTGTTTTTTCTCTATAGCATGTAGTTGCTGGCGTTCGTAGTAGGTTTCACCATGAACCTACTAAGAACCATGGTTCCACGAATGGATACGTGCATTTCGCCCACCTCCGTCAGGTGTCCAACAACTCGCGTCCTTGATAATAATTTTATGAAGCATCAAAATATAACAAAACTATCTAAGAAAATATACTCACCTCCATGTATTCCTGTGCAATATCTCTGTAAGTTAATCCTCATTACAGCACTGTAATAGAAGTAATATGCAATTCAACGTTGTCTGTTAGGGCACTCCATGTGTAAGTAGTGAAATACTATCACACTCAGTGGTTTGATTATGACAGGGGATAGGATAATGGCATTTCGTCTGACCTCGGTGCACCGCGTCCATAGTTTGCATTACCAAACCCTAACTGTAAAGGGGTTCAAGATACAATTGTCATGCACATAGGTTTAATTTGGAGAGATGAGCTAGGAGGGCGTGAGCAGAAGTTCATGATTTTACATCTGTGATCCTGTGATATCACGTTATTGCCCCCTCCCCCNCCCCCCTCCTCACATACGCACACACATACACTTTTGAGTTGTTGTTTTCATCATCTTTTTTAATAATGAGTAAAGTGTCAATTGATGGTTATGTTGGATTTCCTTTGCTTGTTTATACGCAAAAATTTGTTTTGCTTGTATATGGTAGGACATTCATTTTGTGAAAACATAGGTTCATATTGATATGCAAATCAAAATTATTTTTATTTTCAATTTGTATTGGGTAATAGACAGCTTCTTTTCCGACGGCAATATGCGCGTATGGGGCCGTCAAATAAATGTTTTTCTTATTTTTTAAAAAATCTATTTACTTATTTATTCATTCATTAAAATATGTGTTTATTCATTTACTTATGTATTCATGTATTTATTCATTTATTTGTTTTTTTACTTATTTGATCATTTATTTATATGTTATTGTATTAGCGTATTTATTTATTGATTGATTGATTGATTGATTGATGTATCATACAGTGTGGCCATTTCAGTATCGGATCTAGATCCAGTTAGAGATAAACCCACTTCTGTTGTGTGCAGCTTTGTTTTTGTCTTGTTTTGTCCTGTCATGTATTTTTTTGTCTTGTCCTGTCATGTCTTGTTTATCTAGACCTGTTATAAATTGTTTTTGTCATGTCTTTGCCTTATCCTATTATGTCCGTTTCCTGTCCTTTGTGTTCCGTTTTGTCATTTTTTTCTTTTTGTATATTTTGATTATTTAGATACTTTTAAATGGTTTGTGAAAATAATGTTCATATTATATTTATTCTTGGGAACCTACAAAAACAAGCTATGCTTTCCAGTAGGTTCCTGATTAATTTCATAATTTTGATCTTACTTTGTCAACTATTATTGTTATATGAAATGAAATAAAATCAATCAATCAATCAACCAATCAAGGAGTCTTGTCTGTACAATAAAAAGAGAAAAGATTGTAAAAATACATAGGCACCGGCTTTTATTTTTTTGTATTCATGTTCAAACATTGTCAAAGTATAATTTTATTGCCATATGTTTTTATGCATATTTCAGTGCAATATGTTTGTAATATGTATTTCAATGTATATAGTTATACACAAAGATTATTTTTTTCAAACAAGTAACCCAGGAATTGTTTTGTTTTTCCATTGGTTTCCCCGAAATGTAAATGTTCCCCGACCTTCAGGAAATTAAGAAGAAAATTTAAAAATGAAACTCGTTTAACTCCTACAATTCATTTTGAGTTTGTTTGTGTAGACTACAGTGTTTTAATCCATGTATCATCGAAAGGAGTATCCTAATCGGGAGCTACGGGTCAATACGCATCTATTCAAATTCAGATTTGCATAAGAATCAAAACAGACAGCCTTCCTTTCGCTTTGATTGACTTTTGTCTGCTTTAAAAAATACATGAATGGCCTAGATTGATGACATACAGAGGCTGTTTATTCATCCGTTCAATGTCGGATACACAACCTTAGAGCTTAATTCTTGTGAGACGGGGTTTAACTTAATTATAAGGTTGATTTCGTGGAAAAAGGACATACCAGATAATAAAAGAACGACTCACTAGCAATTTAGGTGGAAGTTGGGTTCGGGCAAAGATAAAAAATATATTGTTAGCGTTCTCATTCTTCAGTTTGGAACAACGTCATAATAATTTGTCCCTTTTGAAAACTGTTCTTTAATTGCCCTCATACTCCCTCTCCCTCCCTCCCTCCATCCCTATTTCTTCATCTCTTTCTCTCTCTCTGATCTGTGGCTCTCCTTTCTCCCTTTCGTTCTTATAATTATATATCTCNGTAATGGCACTTTGAAGTACTTTCCTTTACTATATTAGTTATTTCTCCACCAAACATACATCTATCAACTCTAGGGTATACTCTTTTGCCTGTAGCAATCATGTTCAGATTACAAAAGATGTCACTCAAATATTTCTTATTCTTCATAGTTACCCATGCTATTTATGTTTTCCTTTGTTTTGATTTGATTCGTTTATTTTGCACATGGTTATGTTTTGTTACTGGCCTTTGTTTGTATTACAATTTGTATATTTTTCACTCAGTTTACACAGACTTTCTGAAAAACAGCCGTCTAGGCTTAGAGAGTTACCGTGTTTGAATGAATAAATGAAATGAATTGAAATATTCATACATTTAAAGAGGTGTCGTAAAAGTCTTCGGAAAATGTCTTAGGTTGACTTCACGAAATAAGCAATTTTTGTAATGTAATCAAATTCAATGCAAACATCTTTGTTAAGTGCCTCGTTATAAATTATTTCATTCATCTGTTAGAAATAATTGTAATTAAATAGTCATAATTCTAATTGCATTCATTAATTGTTTCTAGGTAGGACAATCAATTCGCATTCCGACTATTGAACTACAATTATGCGTAACAGGTGATTAAAATAATTTGTAACAAGGCACTTAACAAAGATTTGTGCAATAAATTTGATTATATTACGATATAATGGCTATCCTTTGTGGTCCCATGACAAACGATCCATTACATACAAATTAATAAAATCACTAAGAACATCACACAGTCCATACACAATTATTTTTATAATTTCAGCATTATTTTTCTCTTTAATATAACCAATGTACAAGTGTATAATGCTTACAATTTTGTGTGTACCTCAATGAACATAGATTTCCTTTACTCCACAGATAATGGACACTCCCTCAAAAATGTTCACCATTTCATTCAAATTCTTACAATGCCATCTAAATAACCTAGGATCGAGTCATAGTGCTTTATGAAATTTATTTCAAAGTTTTTTTTTGTCCCCTCTAAAAACATGACTACTACTTTGTATTTTACTCTACAGATGGTTTACGCTGTGTGGATGCATTGAAGGAAACTTTAAAATAATCATTATAAGATGCATTTTTTGAAGATATAAACATATTATTTTGCAAATGAACCATTCCACAGACTACATTCCTAATGAAATACGATTAACACTTCAGTATACGGGAACCGACACATTTTTAAAAACACTGCAATCACGGATCATTTGTATTAAGTTGAGTTTGAGCGGGTGCCTTGAAATTGCATTATGGAAGGTCTCAAATATTTGCAATTCTTGTAAATCAAGGACTGTTGTACATTTCATATATTTTTTTTTATCTACAATGTATGCTTCTCCAGCGTTAAAAGTATCTTTAAAATTAGTGATTATATCACGAAATAATTTTTCTTTTGTTAATGAATCTTGTAATTCAGACATTTTGTTTCAATCTTGCCCAATCCGGCCATGGTTGTGAATATTATGATTTTCATAATCAATGACTTTTACCAGTGCGAAAATTGCAATCAATTAGCTGACAATGTTTGATAACATTGATCACGACAGCCTAGTTTACAGACTGGACAAGTTTTTTAAATATTTATTTCCAATTAAAAATGAATTAAAAGGGTCTGGAGAATACAAACTACACCCTGCTCTATAAATGCCCATATGAAGACAGTGAAAAGAGAAGGGATAGTTTAAACATGTTTATAGTCCAGACACAATTAAACTCATTTTCATTAGATGCAAATGCCTGCACAAAATTACAAAGGCGATTATCCATCACAGAGATTAAGGTTGCTCTTACTGTCAAATAATTAATCAATTAAAAAAATACAAAAATCACTTTCTCTGGAAGCTGAGCTACGATTACTACCACTTCAAAAACACAAAAAACAGAATAAATTCGCCCCATCATTTCCTATGCATTTCATTATGGTCCTTAGTATGTACATAAACATACAATTAAAGAAACGTTACATACATATTGGTAATGCAAGTTAATCATTTGGAGCAGAATACAAAAAAAATTACCGGTACTACAATGGCTAGCCTGTGGAATGGTCCTTTTCAGCTCTTCATTTTCACAAATTATTTAGAGATATCCACTAATAACGTTACATGATATGCATTTATTTTATCCACTCTCCCTCTCTCTCTCTCTCTCTCCATACACATTTTTACAAGTAGTCAATTTCATATTCTATGCTAAACACCTACAATATCTACTGTATTTATGTGGTATTTTTGTTAGTTGTTTCTGAAGACACTATTATACGATTACCCCAGCCTTGGGGTCGGTTTATCAGATGCGTGGCAAATTGTAGCATTTTTTTTCCTTATACACTCTGTACAATAAAATTAAAGTGCACATGTAAGTACAGGTAATAGAATGACATGGTTATTCAGAAAAAACTTCGGTGCATTCATCAATGCACATATCACAAGCTACTTTGATTTTCATTGCAATTGAGCCAATTTTACAGGCTCTAGTATCAATGCTTAGCAAACGTACAAAATGACTACAAATACAGCGATTTTAGGTTTTACACATTTGTAAAACGGCTTAGAAATATATTAATCATACCTGATCATTTACGTTTTTTATGAATTTGGTTTACTTTGGATTTGACAAAGATAGAAGCAGGAAAACATACCGCTGTTTTAAGATCACTGTTAAACAAACCTAAGTAGGTACAATGTATATGCAACTATATTCCTCTATCGCTTGTGAGTTTGAATTTGAGCATGTTAAAACACCATAGCTTCATATCTTTCATTGATTATCCCCCTTTGGTCTCCTGTATCAATGTCGCCATAACAGATAAACCTCCCGCAAATATCAAGGAACATTGAGCGACATATCTCTAAACCATCAGACTTGTGTTTATCAAAGGAGATACTTCACTATAACTTGTCTTTACTAATTCATTTGTAACATCTGATTACCGGTATTATTATTGTACCATTACCAATCTCATGGCTATGCATGAAAATTTGCCCTTTAACTATTTAAATTTAACCCTTTAACCTCGTTCACAATTAATGCAATAAGCCACCTCGCAAAACAACTGCAACAATTGCCATATTTCTCCAGGATCTAAAAAAGAGCCAACTTTCCAGACTTGAACAGATAAGCACAAGTCACAGAGATCTTAGCGTTGCACACAGCTTTTTTACCCTCACCTGCTAATCATTTGCATAAAAAAAGATTAATATTTTGCCGCAGTGGTGGTTTGACCCAGTCTAACCCATCGCGTACGAACAAGGCCAAAGCCCATTCCAAATACACATCAAATGTAAATTAAATGGTCCCAAGTGGGTTCAGAAACTTGGCAAACTGCATTAACTTTTGTTCAAAGTCACTTGTACTGTACTGTATGCACCATTTATATTTTTTTGACCCACCACTACATAATCACATACACCTACATGCATTCTGTTATTTGAGGAGTAGAATAATAATTGGAAAATAACTCAAGTGTACAATACATACATATATCATAATAATAATTAACTTAATTATAATTGCTTAAAATCATTCCATATATAGGCAAAGAGGAGGTCTTTTGTACATAAATTCAGCTCTTTTTCATGTTTTTCTTTTTTCATTTGTTTTTTTTTTGTTTGATAGAACTACCTAACTACCACTTGGAAAATGCCTTTCGACTCAGATAAACAACTATTCATACAGGATAGAATTTCTATTTAGAGGGTCAAAAAGTCTCTTAATGCACTAAAGATGGAAAACAATAAAATTGGACCAAATAAATTGTTATCAAAAAGGAAAATAATGTGAAGCGTACATCAGCAAAGTTGATTATGGCTATTCACAAATTTCCTGTAGTTATGAATTCAATGAATTGCCCCTGAATCTCAAACTTGAAACCCCTGCCAGTACAAAAAGAGATAATCAACCATTTCAAGTTCCATTGATGATTTAATGTCGTTATTACCTTTAATTGTCTTTAATATCTGAAATTCAGTTTAGTGATTAGATACATCAATAGTAAACAATTCTTTCAACTATATTGCCAGAGTTATGCTGCATGCCTTTGATGAGAAAGGGCATCAATGCATAAAAACAGATGTACGTGTACTACTGTTAAATGATGTGCTCCCATTATTAGTATCATACAATATCCAACACTTTTACATCCTATTCTAGGGACATTGGTCATGAGAGTGCATTGCAGTGGACTTACTTCTAACACAAGTGGACGCATTTACATTGGTGTGAATTTGTGAAGCTTAAGTGGGAAAGTTGGCACTTCTGTGTCATAATTGCCAGGGGAAGACTTTACAACTACATCTAACATCGTGAGGCTTATATCTACATTGTGCAAAGCTCTGAGTTATACAGATGCTGATCATTGCATTGAATAGAATATTACACCTTGCAAAATTTAAATCTTTAAGTATTTATCATCACTACTACAGAGAGCCTATGTCTATCCTAGAGCTATTCTTTAGCTCCGTTCACACACGATCAAGTAAACCGCCTCAAAAACGTCACTGCAGCAAAAAATTAAATGATTTAAGAACTGCATGCTTTAACATGTCTGTATCTTAAAGCACGTAAGGAAGTATGCTTAGGGGCACGTAGCTACTATTTCTACATCCCTCATCGTCAATCATTTACATGTAAAATTCTTGCGCTTTGAAGCATTTTGTATTTTTGAGGCAGTTTACAACTTCCTGTATGAACGTAGCTAGACATGAAACCACAAGTACACTTTTATCTGCTTTGCCATAATGTTTACAAGCTTCATAAGACACACAATGATAGTATTATTATATCATTATATCTTTCATTAAATTCTTTGTTTTTTTTTCATCTATACAAAATCAGCTCATCTGTTCCCTCTCTAAGGTTTAAAAAAAAATCATATGCAGTGTCCTAATTTCATCAAAAACTTCTTTCAAATAATACAAAGTCAAACTAATGCACAGTAGAAAATCACTCATGCAAATAAAATAAAACAATAAATAACAGAAATTACGGCAAACCACACTAAAGGGAAATGAATTGCCACGGGTTTGTACACGTACCGACATTGCGACCATTGATCTACAATGATTTAAACTCAGAGATTGACAAAATTTAAAATTTCTCCATACGCTCTGTCAATCATCGATTTGGTGATAGCATCACGGTATAGACAAGTACACTGTATCTCTTTCCAATTGGTCCTTTTTAATGCAACTGCTCTTTCACTTCTTTCCTCTCTTCCTTTCTTTCCGACGATCTAGCTTCAAATGCAATGGACAGAATCTTATATTACTCTCAAAACTAATTTATATAATTGCTTTTATAATGCACATTCAAAAGTGTGAATTTGTTATTTTGGGCCTTTTGAGAGAAAAGCAAGGCAATTTACCTGGAGAGGGCAATGGCTGTATCACTTTCGTTTGTATTACATGATCTGAACAACATCAATTAAAGATGAAAATTGCCTGAATAACTTTTCTTTTGTAAGTTGTTTGTCAACTCTAATGTTGAGTGAATTTCAATAGATATTTTAATATTGAGCAGCTGCAACACCACATTAGGCAACCACATTAGGCAATTGAACAATAAAGAAATATATTGACCAATCATCCTAGAAGCAATATCGTCTCTCACTTGGTTTGCAAGTTACCTCCGTTATAAGGTGTGCCAAAAAAAAGAGTGAAGATTCACAATATCTTAATGCAAATGTATCAGAGAATTGCCATACTGGTCTTGGTCTATCTAGAACATGTATGCCATGTTGCTAGTTCAGGCAATGCTTTACAAGGGCTCTACAGAGACGTGCTCTAATCAAAATACAAACGTGATACTTGGGCTGACATCAGAGCCATATTAAAGCTGTAAATCAGCATTCCCATTTTCAGCTGCTTATCTCAATCAATTTCGTAGGATTCTGTTAATTCAACGAGTCAAAATAGAATTTCAACAATCTTACTCTACAGTGCTATATTTCATGAGATTTTCTTTTTAAGGTGAGCCATAAAACTTGTGCAACTTATTACATGTGTATGGAAAACTGTCATAGCTCAACATTTTATTTGGTAGCATAACATGCCATTTATAAGATCTGAATTGAATTTTCATATCCTAAAGGGTCCCTTACCAAATTAAGTTTGATTAAATAAATGAAAATATATATCCCTTTAATATGAGAGAAATTTCTGAACAGAAATTTATCATTAGGTGGAAGTTACTGAGGAATATAATCATTAGTGCTATAATACAGATATTTTTTCAAAATAAATTAATAATTATTTGCTGTTAAATTGACACAGATGTGTGTCAAGAGAAAGTGAGTTAAAATTCCATTACAAAGAGCTGGAGTGTTATTTCATTAGTCGTAAAGACGGATAATCAATTCAAGCCTGCAAAACACAGCTGGCATCAAATTCCCTTTTGATAATTTCTACTAGGAGTTCTGTATCTAGACTCTGCTTGGTGCCCCTACGCTGGATCCCAAACAGGCCTTGGATATCATTCAGGTCCTCATCGACGGAAGGAAGAAATAAAAAATGAAATAAACAAGAGAGAATAGGAATATTTGTTATTATATTACAAAGAAAGCATCATCGTTGATTCAATAAAAAGTTCTTTGTCGTGTGTCGCTCGGTCTTGTTTTCCACATTGCGAGGACATATTCATTGAAGCTAGATGAACAGGGGGTGAGGGGGGACGTCGAGACGCCAGCTCCCCCTCGCTCTTAAGGACAACATTTTGATCCAGAACTGCCTCCTTCTTTCATATCGGGTTTGACGACGCCGGGTGAGCCTGTATCCCTCTGAGGGTACTGGTGGACAAACAAAAGAAGACAAGATAGAAACAGATAAAGAAAATGTTAGGTTGTTCCATCAAGAACACTTTCTGGTTTTAAAATGATCTAGAGACAGTTGCAATTGATACACAACTGTAATTCCTGAACGTCAGCATTCTAAAATATCTGAAATCACACATCATCTTGAGTGCATACTATATGATACTTATCAGTCATGATTTATAACACTTTCAAAAACAAAAATGGGTAAACATTTACTACATCCAAGGCAAATCTAATTTTTCTTCAGTAGTAAAAGAGGGAGCGTGCAATGTACTCTTCCTAACTGATGATCAAAAATCTTTGTTTTAAGGATGTATATGCTGCTTGTGTCAAAAAAGCCTATCTGGGCATTGAAGGCATCCACTTCCTAAAGGGCTGAACACACTAGATGTGCTGTATATGCCTGACTGACTGACTTTGTTTACCCTTGATGTTTATGGATGGTAAACCTGTGATCCATTCATGGGAAGACAATACAGAGGTTTATGCATTCAGCCTTTTGAGAGCCGGTTCCACCTTAACAATAACGATAGCAATAAATTGTTCCCCTCAAGTTAATATGAAAAAAGCCACTGGAAATCATTATTGAACGTACCACCTCGTTGATTTCTGGTAATGAGCCCAATGAAAAACCCTTTTTGGGAACGCTCTATTGGCCATTTCCTTATGGCAGACCCATATCAATATGTGCAAGCCAAACAGATTCACTTCATGCAACATCAGTTCATAAAATGCTGTGTAGCCAATGGCCACCTTGTTTGATTGAAAGAACCAAAAATGTAGTTTTCATTAAGTTCAAGTGGGACCTTTCTTAAAGGGATCGTTTAACAATGTTAAATCTGAGATGCACGGCCCTACATGTTATCAGTGTCTGTGATTAGGTGTAATATTGAAGGCCTAAAAAAATTGCGCTTCAAAATGATCAAGAAGTGCCTCAAAAAAGTAAAAATCTTTGAGTGACCGGTTTTACCATACTCGTTTTACCCAATAGACTGTAGTGTTATGAAAACCGTCAGGCGAACGGTTTTCAAAATTTGAAATTCAAATCATAAATATCTTGATAATCAGACAGGCGATCGGCATGTAAAAGTCATGGGGTTCCTGACTGACCTAAACGTTTATAATTATCATTGCATCATGAGCTAAATCCAGAATTTTGTTTCAGAATCTGAGACAAAGATACCGGATACCTTTAAAGACGTATAGAAGTGGGCTCTCAAGGGAATTTTGACACCTGTCTGGTGTTTACCCAAGAACAGGTTTTGTCAATCACCAAGAGGTTATATTAGCCATCAGTTTTCTGACCAACAGGCCTTATGTACATGTAAGGACATCGCTTCACTTAATGGCTGCTGGGACAATAGCACCACAGCGCCTAGAAACAATGTATTAGGCTCGTTATAAATGTGATCTATTATTATTATTATTATTATGTAATGCTTTTGATTTCCTATCTATTCCCCCATATGGTGAAGCCATTATCTCACTTTTCCCTCAGACTCTCCAAGAGACTAGGCAGTGTTTCTTGATAGGCCTACAGGTTTGCTGTGTGCAGACTTTTACCAATTCTGGTGTCAGCGAATTATGGCCTTCTGCACTTGGAAACTGACGACCCACTCCCTTTAAGGTCCTATTGTGGTCAAAAGTGTACAACATCATATCGCATAAGGCCCGTCTTCATCAGCTCGAGTTTGCCAAATAACCCGCTATTTCCAGACTCGGGATATTATCCCAAAGCTCAAAAATGCGTCGACACCAGACCGATACGCTCATCACAAACTAGCTCGGACAGGCCCAAATTAGCCTGCTATTTCCCAAATACCAGGATATTTTGGAAACAAGACCAAGATTTCTTGTGATATTTTCTCGACCAAATATCCCGCTAATTGCAACTACAGGCTGATAAAGACTTCAATTGACAAGCTAGTTTGCGATTGAGGCCAACTCCAGCTGATGAAGACAGGCCTACAATTAATTGTTGTTATCTTTAAGTGGAATCAGCCCTTTAGGTGGGTGATTGTCTTACCTTCTTTAGGATGTCTGCTGCCAGTGTCATGAAAGCCTGTTCAACATTGATGTTTGCCTTAGCACTCGTCTCCAGGAATTTGATTCCGTTCTCCTTTGCAATCTGGAAAATAAAACAAAAACATAAATTACAATTTAATCAAAACTTATGCCATCATACTCCTTCATAGTACACTACCAGGGGGGTGTTTCACAAAGATCCTAAGTCGAACTTAACTCTAAGTTGGACTTAAAAATTATGGACAGCCATTAGCATCTTTGAAAATATTTTGTAGAAGTTATTTTGAAAGGCATTAATTATTCATTCAAATCATTCATATTTTCTATCATCAAGGAGATTTCATGTTCTGGATGTGGAATTTATAAAAAGTTTAAAATACTTGAATTTTTGCTTTTGAATATATTTCATTTCAAGACTCCAATGGCTGTCCATAAATTTTAAGTCCTACTTAAGAGTTAAGTTCTACTTAGGATCTTTGTGAAACACCCCCCTGGACTGTTTCTGTGTTGCGCATTCGCCCAATCAGCTGTGAAAATAATACCCCCTCAACGCTGGAACGGAGAAGTTCCTTGCCTTTCACTCCTACCCTTTTTTGATCAGTTTATTTCAGGGGTCGAGCGATCTGTATGAGATGTGTGTAAATCTAAAGGGAGGAGGACACAATCATTGAAGAATAAAAGATATTTAAAAAATAGACAGAAATCTAGACCAACCCATACAATGCCGTACAACATGTACATGTAGGCCGAATTCATAAAGGTGAAATTGACCAAACCTTGCTTTACATCGTACTTGTTATAAGAAATTTCATTCCCTTCTCCTTTGCAATTTGTACAGTCAATAAGAATCATTTCATGCCATTAAACCCAGATGCAACCTTATTCTTTAAATTCCATTAGCCTGAATTCGTGTCACGGGACTATGAACTTGAAAACTAAGCATGTCTTAACTTGAAACTAGTTTACAGATATTGGATTTTGTTCTCCAATAGAATCTGAATAGTCAAAATGAATGCCTCATTAGGCCAATTGACACAGCCCAAGCACCATTTTGAAAAATGATTGATTTTTTTTACTGCTATTTACACTACTGGTATTTGCTCATTTTGATTTTCGGTTGAGTATTGCTCATGCACGCCTTCTTGCTGCTCTGGATGTGATCACAAGTAAGGGAGGAGAGTCACATGACCAACAACCAGAATCATTCACAGATGTTTTAAGAGTGGGCATTTACACTGCATTTCTGCCAGCATTTAAAAAAAAAAAATCACTCCAGAGGTGGATATTAAGATTTTGGTTTTTTGTTACGTTTGCAGGTAGTTGCTTAGCAACTTCAGATGAAACACCCGAATGTGAGATTTTTTTTTTTTGCTTGAAGTGGAAATGCAGCTTTTGTAAAGAGATAATCATGATAATCATAATAAGGATAGAAAATATCATCTGAAGTGCGTATCATCCAGTTTTACAGACAAATAATATAAAAAATAAAAATGTTTGAAACACAATCTCACATTCACATGAGAACTGTCCTCATGCATTTACCAGTAGTATGCAATTTTATCTACTCTTCTTGTTTTCAGTCTTAGCTTGAAGATTACATAATATACATATTTGCAATGTCACACCCAACCCATTTACATAAACACTGAGAAGTGTTTACCCTTCAATTTATTTCTACATTCGGCCAATTTCAGCCCATCTAATGTAAATAATGGCCATGCCTTGTCTGGTTACTGATTAAATGGCCATCCCTTCAATATCTTTGGAAGACAATACAAAAGCAGGCACCCAAAAAGACCAGTTCACAGTTAGCACATGTCCCAAATGACCCCGATTATCCAGAGATCTTGAAAAAATAAAGAGGTCCCACTTTGTTCATTTTGAAATAATCACTCCTAAAGCGATGGAGGTGCTACATAAATAGCCATTGTTTTCTCTTTTCAAAGAATACTTCCACCTGTGTAATCATGGAATGCGCTGCTTGTGTATGAATGAATAATGATTACATAACTTTCATGAGCACGTACATGTATCAAGTATTTTGTCTTCGTGTATTTCACCATCTGGTCTGCAATGACCTTTATCTGCTCATGCTCAGACTGCAACTACATGTACATGTATGATCTGGCTTATTGGTCCCTTTTTTGGCATACATACATGTACATGTATGTACAGAGTACCATCACTTATCATTGAATGATAGTGAAAGAATTGTAATGATTAGTACAGTTAACATGCTTCACTCCTCTAGCGAGCATTTCACCAAGTCACCAGATTACAGGTGCACACCTAGGCTAATCCAAATACAAGCTAATCCAACCGTAGTGACAACTGCATCCTACCAGGTACCCATTTAACACCTGGGTGGAGAGAAGCAAGGTAGGTTAAATGCCTTGCAGTTGCTTGAGAACATGAATTGCAATGTCAGGACTTGAACCCATGAGCTTTGCATCCCCAGTCACATGATTAAATCTCTTGACCATGATACTTCTGCTATAAAGTCAGGATCTCGTACTGTTCATGATCAACACTTTAGTTCTCTATGGATCCTGGCTCTATATTTAGACCTAGGCCATGTCTTATATAGAATTGTGATCAATTTGATTCGATTACAAGTCATTTAAAAAATAAAAAAATAAAAAAATAAAAAAAATCGCAAATTGACAATATCCTATCTAAATTAGTACACAGTTGCAATTGGTACGATGCTGCATGTGATTCAAATCAATTACAACTCTTTATAAGACAAGGCCTAGGTTTCAGGAGTTACCTAAATATTGGAAGCAAGATCTATTGTTTACGGGATTGTGATCATAATATGTCTGACATCTCAAGTACATGTCATGTACATGTACATGTATGTAACAGAGGAGTCATAGTCAAGTGGTTTAATCACGTAGTTACGGACGCCAAATTCATTGGATCAAGCCCTATAGTGGTGCTTCTATCCTAAAGCAGAGTCCTGTCTCAGACACTGGCAGTGTCCTCCTCCTCCTACTTACCGTCTCTCCCCTGTCCTTGTTGATC
This sequence comes from Hemicentrotus pulcherrimus, assembly GCA_003118195.1. Classification (NCBI taxonomy): domain Eukaryota; kingdom Metazoa; phylum Echinodermata; class Echinoidea; order Camarodonta; family Strongylocentrotidae; genus Hemicentrotus; species Hemicentrotus pulcherrimus. The sequence goes on from BEXV01000095.1 coordinate 366,103, forward strand.
ATCCTCTTGTCATCCATGTCACATTTGTTGCCTAGTAACATCTTCTCTACATCTTCATTCGCATGCTGCGGGTGGAAATCAGAGAAGAAAAGAGGCATGTTATTTGTGTTTCGCACATGTCTAGGTAAACAGTTATTCATACATTAGCTACATGTACAGAGGTTACCAAACTTCTGCTCCTACATAAGTTACACCACAATTATTTATATCAAAGAAAAAGGGATAAGGGTAGCAGTCAAATTTAAGGTTAGTTTAAAGCCCCACTGTCCTACTTGTAGCTACATAAACACACTCCCTCTTTAAAGGAAGACTTCCCCAATCAGTGCCTGTTGGTCCCCCATGATCCTCTTTTTCTTATGTTAGTTGAGAGCTGATTTAATGAGATAGCCACCTGTCAGTGACTTGGCTGGGTGGTCTAATCCCTCCTAGCCCAGTAGTATTGACAGTCTTTAAGGTTTAGGCTTAGGGTTAGGGTTGGGGAAAGCGTAGGGATTATCGTTGGGGTCATAAATATTCCCTACTGGCCAGGCTCCAGGGCTTGATTATGGGCTCTGAGAATCTAACATGTACAGTGTAGATGCACTCTCGTGCAACATGTTCCATATTTTGAAGATACATGTATGGTGAAGAAAGAAAGCAGTAAGGTTTGTCTAGCTGGGGATGTTCCAGACAAGAACAAGTGGAGGGAGAGAATGTCTCCATGGCGTGAATGTCAGTCACCCCTCGTAAGTGGGAAAAAGCTGACTTCTAATAAGTGATGATAATGATGATGATAATGATGTACATGTAACAGCGTGTCCACACACAAAACACTTTATGCCAAAACTCTTTAACGCAATGTCGTATAAAGAATCATTGTATAAATTTCAGAGTGTCCACACACAAGAAACGTTGTATAAATAATCATCGTATAAATTCCAGGATGTCCACACACAGAAGAAAGTAATCCTGAAACTCTACAGCGAAATGTCGTATAGGTGCGCGGTTTGCTACTGCGGTCACTATTGGAAGCGGAGATGAGAGGTCAGGTCTCCTTTCGCGAGAGGTTACGATAAGCCCCGTCCACTAGTAACACTGGTTACGTCCACACACAACACCTTCCGTGATTAGGCCTGATTACATGTAGGCCTGATTCTTTATTGAGTTTCAGTTCGAAACGATGCCCAAACCTGCGTTTCGTTAGACTAATTTCATTATACGACGTATCGTTAGTGAGCGTCCACACACACATATTTCATCGTAAAACTATTGCGAAACGGTATAGCTAATCACGCCTAATCAGGAAAAATGTTGTGTGTGGACAGGGGGTAAGAGTTTTGTCCAGGGTTGAGCATGTGTTGTAGAACTGCTAGTGAGTAACTGGACTCGACCCTACTATGCAGGCTATGCACTGTAAAACAAGTTACATATATTCCATCGGTTCCTCATTTCAATAAGTTCCTAACTGGTCCTTTAAAACTTTTGAGAGGATGTGGAGTGCGCGACTTCCATGAGAAAATGTTAACAAGTATATGTTCAGCTTGCTTCAGCTCCTACAATGTTCTCATAAATCAATTGAAACAAAGGACATATTGATAACAAACACCAGTACTCTCTGCGGCAAATAAGACAGGAAGTATTACCTCAGAAGAAGAAGAAAAAAAATGATACCATTCTGCTAATGTAAAGAGTAGATTGATATTTTGTGTTTTAAAAAAAATCTTACGTTCATATGTATAGATGCTAAAATATCAACTATAAAAGCAATCCATTTTAGTATTCATACTTCTTGGGAAAACAGCAAATATGTGTAGTATGCGTGGTTAAACTCTCACGCAGATGCAGATTTATGCCATTGAATAGTTAATGAAATGTTGTCCAGTTTCTACCACCATTTATTACTTCTTTCTTGTAAACAGTTTCTTTGCCCCTGTGCAATGTTGTCTAGGAATTCCTACAGCAAAGATTAACAAAAAATGTACTTTGGAGATCTGATTTCAAAATAGTAATAAATAATAATAATAATAATAATAAATAATAAAAACGTTACTTACAAAGCACTTACCACTGAAGTCTCTAAGCGCTCTTGGAGTTATCCCAATGCAGTGTATGCAAAACCTAAGACGGGATTTCACTAATAACTTGATAACTACCACATTTTGAAAGGAATTGTTAAGAGGATTTCCTTTGGAACTTAAACAAATTCCCAAACTTTCAACCCAGACCCCATCCCACAATGTAAGTGCCGAGCCCTGCATATATATATCCTACCATCGTCACTTACTTCTTGAATGTTCCTTAGCCACTTTGCAATATTGTCGAAGGTCTTCTCTTGCGTGATGTCGTAGACGAGCATGATGCCCATGGCCCCTCTGTAGTACGATGTGGTAATCGTGTGAAATCGCTCCTGTCCGGCTGTGTCCCATATTTGTAATTTGATCTTCTTACCATTGAGTTCTACTGTTTTAATCTTGAAATCAATACCTAGAAAAAGAGATAGAAAACACAAGAAATGGGATATTGCGTTAGTACATGAACTGTTCCTTAATTGAAATATTGAGATCTATCGTTTTAATCTTGAAATCAATACCTAGAAGAGAGATGGAACATACAAGAAATGGAATATTGCGTTAGTACATGAACTGTTACTTGTCTCAAAGCAGGACTGCACTACTTGTAGCTACTTGCGCCCTCTATACAGCCAACAGTGCCAAAGCGGTACCTGTTGATACCCCATGATCCCCTTTTTCTTATGTTAATTGAGCGCTGATTTGATGAGATAACCACCTGCCAGTGACCATGCAGGGAGGTCTAATCCCTCCTGGCCAACTAGTGCAGATAGGCTTTAAATACTGAATCCCTTTTAAAAGTAAAAACAAGAAAAAAATAAACATTTTAGGTTCATATGACATCGTAACGTAACGTAAAGTTTAGGGTATGGTTTAAAACTTTGAGTTCATCATGTAGTTTAAACTACATGTAATACATGTACATGTATCATGCGGATGCACACGTGATTATGAATTACTCAGTTATAAACCAGAAGCATCCTTATGGTTATTGCGATATATATCTACAAGCCACGAGGGTCCTCACTTGAAGTTATGTGATGTGTGGCTTGCAAGTAAAATGATTGCTTGCCCAGTTTG
>BEXV01000095.1:385044-402485 GCA_003118195.1 Hemicentrotus pulcherrimus
TCAGAACTCAACCTTCTCTTCAAGTCTTTTGTCAACTCTGTTTGTTGCTACGGCATAAACAAGGATATCCTTGTAAACGCGAACAAATCTCGTCCTACAAAAATAAGGATTGTCCACTGCATTTTTCTTTGGTGCTCTGCGGGTTTCAGGTTCCCGAACCGCGCGCTGGCAATGCCAAAAACGGATTTCGCGTAATAAAATACCCCCAGTTCACCAACCCTTTTATGGGTTGTCCCATCTTCCTGAGGATTTATCACTCAGTCATATTCATAATGTGAAAGTGTCTGTACAAAGTCAATGTGAAATGCATCAAGAAAATCATTGAAAAATCTGTTTTCACATCCCTAACGTGCAGATCGTAAATAACAATTGTCCACGAAAATGCGCGCAACCCTTATTTTCTGCGCCTGTCCATGTTTACAAAGACGATCCTTGTTTATGCGGATGATCCTCATTCTTGGACCAGCGCCCCTACTGACCATGGCATGAGCACGATCTTTATCCATTATTTCATGCGCCTAAGTCCTAACAACTAGTTACTTATCAGTTATCTTCTTCTTCTTCTTCTTCTTTGCTATAAGTACAGGCCACAGTTGGGTGTATTCTCCTACTGCTTATGAAGGAAGCAATGTCAAAGAGATACAAGTAAACAAAGTCATAGTCTAGACCTCAAATACATTACCATGCATAGACCTACAAATACAACCTTATTAGATAGTATTAGTAGATCTAGATGTACAACACAGTCTCGACTCAACACTGCAGTTGAATACAAAATTACAGGCACACAAAAGGAGCTCAACTCAGCTCATTTCACAGGTCATCAATTTAATAGTACTTGTTATTTTGACTTTGCTGCTCATTTAGACATATCTAGTATCATGAAAATACAACCACACATTAATGTATGACATCATTTATTTCTGGAGATCACACAACACAGCCCGAATCGAATATCATGCTACGACGAGTCTTACAAGTACTGCAACTCGTGATAATTTCCCCTGGCGCTTCCCCCATTGACATTATACACTAAAAAGGGCTGGGCAACAAAAGGGAGTTTGACCGACTGAATACTTACCTATTGTAGATATAAAAGTTGTACTGAATGTGTCATCTGAAAATCTGAATAAAAGGCATGTCTTTCCCACACCAGAGTCTCCTATTAATAGTAACTTGAAGAGCAAATCATACGTTTTCTTTGCCATTTCTATGTAGAATTAAGCTTACGATTCGTATGGCACATACGTTAGCTGCTATTCCTCCTATCTCTTTCGACATCCACCATATAAAACCAATAACCTCGTTCGCCGGATAAAAAGTCATATATCAAATTTAGGTTGTAATATTTATCATTGATTTAAATTTGTGAAGCAAAATAATATTTTTACCAACGAATCACGATTTCATTTTGTAATACACATGATTGTTTTTGTATTTTATTTTTTTTACTGATTGAATCGGTTATTTTTTTGACAAATTGGCAATCTATCAATTATGAGTCATTGTGACAAAATCGCCGTGACATGACAGTGCAGGGAGTATTTTTCTCTCACTCGGAGATCACAAGACTAGCCAAGACTACTTGCTACAACGATAAATGGAATTGCGTAATCACTTGATGATTTGTTGTCGGGAACCGTGGCGACTCCTGAAGTTTATCAAATATTTCAAATAGTTTTTTTTCTTTCTTGCATTCATGTCATTCTTTCATATAAAGCCTATTAGTAACCATCGATGAGATAAAGGCCTCGGCCTGCAGTGCTGTGCTGATGCAATGATGATAATGATGATGTGTGATGAAATGATGATAATATTAATGTTGACGATGATACTACGATATTGATGATAATGATGATGATGAAGATACCCAAAATATTGATGATAACGATAAAGATGAGTTATAATGATGATGCNCAGTGCAGTACAGTGCAGTGCCAATGGCAATAAGTGATGTGATGGAAGTGTCTAGCCTACAGTACACATCAACGTGCCATATAATAGGCCTAGAGTCTACCGTGAGTCTCGTTTGGGGGCCCCATTTCAAAATAACTTTGGCATTGTTCGGTGAACAAGCCGCTTCCTGTCTATATTGTTCAGCCGCACTGTGAATAGCGGCGTTGTGTGTGTCTGGGGGCCGTTTCTCGAAACCGTCATAACTACAAGATCAACGACATCTCGCCACTGTCACGCAACTTGACAGCTAAGTGTTTCACGAAGCTGTCTTTGCCAAGAAGAGCGACAACTTCAGCGACAAGCGAGTTGTCACTGCTCTGAACACGTCATATCTTTTTAATCGCTGTAAAGCGCCATCACAAGTCAGTTTGTTGCTTTTTCATGGGCCACGAAATGTACGATTAGTGTCACTATCATTTTGAGAAAAATATAGACGAGTTCGGTACGTAATTCTCCGGGATGCCAAATGCAAATGTTTAGAAGTGATAATACAAATTATACAGAAATTTTAAAAAGCTGACTAGACTAGGTCTAGATCTATAAATAATTATAAACATTAAATCACAAATCATTAAACTATAACTTATAAACAAAAGACTGTAAGAATGTTGCACACCGTTGTCCATAGTCGATCCATAGTCTTTTCTTAGGATACCTTTGGGGGCCTATGTTATTCACACTCTTATTAGACTACATGTACTTCTTCCAAATTATATTTTTGATATCAAGTCAACTTATATAACGAGTATTTATGAGACTCTAGAATAAAACTGGCTGAGAAAAGGTATTTTCCCTAAAATTCGTCGTCACATAAAACAAAAAAGTATGTATTGATAAACTATCACATTACGGTATCCTTCAACTACCTTTTGATTGGACTGTGGGAAAAAAAAACACCAGTTTTTCTTCAATTTAAGAATCTTTACAGAAATATGCAAATCGTTGGATGATCTACATTTGGTAATGACAATCTAGATCTATTTATTATTTATTTTAGGAGAATTTATTTGTAGGCCCTAGACCCTATATATATCGTTTTGAACAATTTTAGCCCAAAAACTTGTTTTGGCTTATTCGTGATAAATCAAATGGATTGTGACGAAGACTATGTTCTTGAGCTGCTAGTATCGCGATATATCGATATCTTGTCTGTCATGGCTTCGTGAAACGGTTTATCCACTTCATGACATCTCCGTAGGTCGCCGACAAAGATATGACTGCCATGGAGTTGGTTTCGAGAAACGGCCCCCCGTAGTCTACCTTTTTTCCCGACAGTAATCACAGTGACTTGTCACAAATTTCAAATGATTTCAAGAGTGGATTGATCATGACATTAGGAAAAATGTTTTAAAATATTGTTAAACACACTATAAAAAAATGTTTGGATATGTGATGGGCAATAGCAAGAAGAAGCAATCAAATAATAATGTCAACTTTCTTTAGAATAGATCTGGTTGTGTTCGTTGGCCAATTCAAATACTTATCTTAAATACTATCAGACGGGCCTACATTATAGAATTTTGTTAGGTTGTTGGATAACCAATTTTGGTTGGGGTATCAAAGTAAAAATCTGTAATTTTTATTGAAGTTTCAAGAAGGGCCTTCCATTGTTTCAATCTGGTCGTCGATATGAAAGGCCTCGTAAGCTCTGATCTCACAGTCTTCTTTACATCTGCACCTCATAAAGCTACAAGAGGACACCACCAGAAGCTGTAAAGCAAAGAAGCAACACGGCCTAAGATTAGAAGAAACAGCTTCAGTCAGGGAGTAGTTGAATCCTGGAGTAGTGTTCCTTCATCTGTCATCTCCGCATCATCACTCAATTCTTTCAAAATTAGATTGGACAAACACTGGTCCTCTCAAGTCTCAATACCAAATACTTTCAAAAAATTAAATATGTGCATCCACCCACCATGCAAGTAATAATAGTCCAGGTTAGAATCAAGCACCACTCAATGAAACGACCAGAAGTTTTAACAGGATCACCTCTCAACTGCGTACACTGATGCTGATATGATTTGGAGTATCTTTATTTTGTTCTTTGTAGCTGCCATCACAAAAATTGAGGAACCTCTAGAACTTAGAAGCTATCGGCCACACTAACTTACATGTAAATCTACATACCTGTACGTATATTGCAGCAAGAATTCCTAAGATCTCTAACATTTGAGTCTTAGATCTACATGTACTCACTTGGTCTAACACTACACTACAGTAGCATGTTGCAAGATCTCATTAACCTGTTAACTCTTGGAGCATGTCGAGTCCATTCTTAAAATGTCATATTGAATCACACTCAATTCAACATGAAATGAAATTGACAGTGTTATTCTGGAGTTTCTACATATATAATTTTGTGAAAATTCTCCATGTTTTGTTTCTTTCAGGTCCAATCAACAGTTCTTCAAAAACAATGATCGGGATGGCCAAGTCGACTCAGAAAAATACCAGAGTCTCTTCGAGCAAAACAAAGGATCTGTCACCCTCCAAAGTGTTGGCCATTGTTGCTAACTGGAATAACACAGAATCACCTGCAAAATCCCCTGCAAAAGGGTAGGTTGTTTACTATGATCAAGTTGGTTATAATTGTAAGGTTGAAACATCCCCAACTTGATAATTTAAACACACTTTCCCCAGAGCTGTTTTGGCAGAAGTTCCCAACTGTAATACAATGCTATACATTCTCATAATTTTTTTGGGGGGTGTTTTACAAACTCAAATGATTTTATGAGAGGAAGAAGCGAGTCTTCTCATTCTATTACATCCCAAGTTGGCCACTCAATATTTACACATTTGCATTTTCTTTTTCTTCTCTCAAATCTTTTTATATCAAACTGAAATCCAACTACCACATAAGTCTGTGAATATTGATGTGCATCACCTCTTTTTTTTTTTCCTTTTTTTTTTTCTTCCCCCTTTTACCAATTTTGTGTTCCTCCATATTTGTATTATTATGTATCCTTTGAGGGTAGTCATACTATCAAGCTTTGCTTATTTTGTCAACCCTCCTGTTTGATGTTTTCGATTAGTTACAGTTATTTTCTTTCTCATGTGTAAATTTTCAATATTTGTTTGTTATATATTTTGTAAAAATGCAAAAGAAAAAAAATCAAACAGAAATAAATAAATCAAATCAAATAAACATTTTTTTTTTAATTGTACAGAAATTTACTACTACATTTTACAATGATTTTGTTTTAGAGTTTAGGAAGAATAATCATATCAAGTTAATGACATTTGTGACAAGATCTGTTATAAGAACAAAACTGCTTGATACTATCTTTAGGTCCAGGCGGAAGCGCCCACGGGATGAGCAGCTGTCGGCATCCGTTCCTCGCAGCCGGCGGCAAAGAAAATCTTTCCGGAGAGACTACCTGTCCCAATCTTCTGAGGAAGATGAACTACCGACCTTCAAGGCAAAGTCCTTCTACCACGGCCAGCAGCCCACCAAGTACCTATCGCCTTTTGAACGCAAGGAAGAAAGAGATCGGCTCATCGATGCAGGAATAGACCCAGCAGTCCTCAACAAGTCCTTCGAGGAGCTGCAGCGAGAGCGCAATGGGAATCCCTCACTTTTTGTGAAGGAGAAACCTGCTGGAAGGAGCAGCTTGCTCTTACAGAAAAAGAACAGTGTAGCAAATTCCAAAACAATTTCTTCCACATCCAACACATCCTCGACAGCTGGGAAAACACAGGCATTGAAGCCATCGCTACCTAAGAGACAGGACTCAAGTAAGCCAGCAGCTACAGCTGAATCCAAAGTGCAATTATCATCTGGACAAATGTCAGGGGTCAAAGGAGAAATTAAGGTCGCATTGAGCGAAATGTCACCTGGAGGAACCGAGGAAGGCAAGAAAATGTTGGCAGCAAATAAAGCTCCCCCAAAAGGGGCACAAGTAGATAGGCGATCTTCGCCAAGGAAGTTAGTCCAGATTCAACCTTCGCCAAAGGTCACTAAGAATTTAGGAGGTCAAGTGCCAAGGAGAACATCACCAAGGAAACTGGCTTCCAAAGGCAATGCAGCAAAGGGGATCCAAATGTACATGAGGAATCTAAAACAAGGACAGAAGAAAGGAAAGAAGGCATCAAATGTAAAAAAGGTACATGTACATTTAAGTGTTTGATAGAGCAATAGATTATATTTATAACTTTATTTTAATACTTTATTAATTCATTTATCCAACATGCATTGAATGTGGAACTTCAGTTTCTACAGAGAACAGAAAGTTTATGCACATTGTAAAAATTGACCTGTACATGTAGATAGAAAAACAGCAATCTAAGTTGAATTATTCCTCAATCCTTTCAGTCTTTCAAACATGATCCATAGTGAATAGGCAAGGTTTTATGGGGATTTGTATACTCACATTAAGCTACGGTCACAAAGGTTCGTATGAACGATGCGTTTGTACGAATCTCCCTGTTTTACCATTGTCTGAAAATCATTCGTACAGCATTCGTAGCAGTTCGTAATGGCATTTGTGACTGAGGCTTTAGTTAAGTAAGACTGGAGTTTATACAATTTATAATGGTTTTGTGGCATATCTTTGCATATTTTTTTTCACTAGGTGATTCTATAAGAAAATCAAGGAATTGCACACTATAATTACTATATTACATATCAGAACATGTACATTGTAAGAATGATTGTTTTCCTAAAAAAGGCTGTAGCATACACTGTACATTATGTCTACAGCCTCCTGATATCAGCTTATGCTCTGGACTGCTTTTCATTTCATTGATGTTTCCATGTAGTCCTTATAACCTGATTTTACAAAAAAAATAGATTTTATATATCTCCATTTTTCTGTTTCTTTTACCAATGTAGTCCAAGGAGCAATCAAAAAAGACTAAGAACCAAACCAAGGTGGCGCCAGCTCTAACCAAAGGAGAGGTCCCAGCAAAGGCATCGGCCTCAAAATCTCAGCAGAATCAGACCCCCACCACCAACAAGGAAAAGGTTGATTCATCTGCAAGCAACGAGAAGGCTGCCCGTGGGTTGGACTTCGGGACGGGTATGGTCAACGGGCACGATGTAGCTCCACTGGTCAAGAACCCTGAAGGGCGCAACGAGAAGAGCCACACTGAGGATAACTTGATGGACTTCCTGGAATTCGCAGATGAAGATTTCAGAGATGAGAACAGGGACACGGAGGACTTTGTGCAGAATCTGCTCATGGAGATCGATGATGACGTGGAAGAAACCGAGAATCTTCTGAAACGATCGCCACGGAAACGCAAGATGAAGACGGACAAGGAGTGTGTGGTTTTGTCACCCTCACCTGGGAAATCTCCAAAGAGACAAACTCCAAATAGACGGAGAATGAGGTAGGCATTAGTCTTCAATGACTCTTCTATACTTCCAAATGAATGTAGTTACAAGTACATTTTATTGTTTTAAAGTTAGGAGTACCAATTTGTTATAAAATGCCAGAGTTTGAACAAAAGAATAAATCTCATAATAATCATTTTGCTTAGGAATGCAGAATTGTTTGTCATGCAGTTGGTTTTTGCTTCCCAAAATTTTGATTACCGGTACCGGTATTGTTGTTTTGTTTTTTTCAGGGGGGGAGGGAGGGGAGGTTCTATGTAAAATAAGAAAAAGAATTACATGTATACCCTTCATTCTAAGTCAGATGTTGCATTGTATTGTTCGAAAAAGCCCTTCATCCCTCATGGTTCATTCTTGTGGGCAACTATTGATTATCCACCTGGTCAGTTACATCAATTTTGATAAATCAATTATTTATTTTCATCCTTCGTTTGTCGCTACGGCAGCTCAACACCTATTTCCTCCAAGAAATCCCAGCCTCGTCTAGATGGTTGGTTGAGCAAGATAGATGCTCCGCCCACCAGCACTCAAAGCCCAAGGAAGAGGTCGGTCCTTCAAAGGTCAGAGGTCAAGGGTCAGGTTGCTGATGTCTTAACCCCTGATTCCACCAATGTGTCGCCTCCAAAAGGTTTGTTATCTAAATTGATTTTTGTAAAGTTGTACATTGCCTACTTTAATTTGTGAACCATTTGCATGCACACAAAAAACTAGGCATACCCCAAAACCTTCACAAAAAATGTGGAAGTTAAACATTTAACAAGTACGAAGATACCTCTAATAAAGGATCTAAGCCCCATGAAATTTGCAATATTTCTAAAGAACGATATGTTAAATGATGTTATGGTATTTATTTCTTTAACTGGTTCTATCTGATTATTTATTTATTTATTCATTAATTTAAAGAAAATCATCTAATCATTTAAATTTGAAAAAAAAGTTAATTAATATTTAATTTTTATATATCTATTTTATTTTATCTTACCCACAGTTTCACCCAACAAGCCTACCAAGTTTTACTCCGTCTTCACCCCGCCCAGAAGCCCCCATCTCAACACCACTCCCAAGTCCAGGAAGAAGCAAAGCAACACGGGCAAGCTGAAATCACCCAATGTCCAAGAAAGGTCACCATTGATCAAGTCACTGAAGAGCAAGACGGATAACCTGGAACAGACAACTCTGGTGAGTCCTCTTGATATTTTCTTTAAAGCCCCACTGTAGTCCGGCAGCCAAACCCGGATTTGGGGCCTAACCTTGTTTTGGTGAAATAAGTTTTTTTTTCAAATGGATTCTGATTGTCTAGGTATCCACTATGAACAAGCAAAAAACTGGAGTTCCGTCAGCCTTGAGCAATTTGAGATATAAGCAAAAACAAAATGGCCGCCAAAATGGCGTTTTTTGCTCTAAAAATATGTGAAAATGTGTACTTTGTCATGTTTTATTGCTGCATTTAGAACCCTTTTCTGATTTTTTTACCAGATATGATATATATGACACATATTTTGATAATTCTAAATATTATTTTAGATGGCAGAGCCTAATTTATACATTATTTATACAGGGTGATTCATAAAAAAATGTACAAGAGATTGGCTCTTTGCGATTTCTTCTTCGATAACAAGCAATCAATGTATACACACTCTGGCAACATATTTTGTGATGTATATTAGCTCCATTTTAATTGAAGCTAATTGGTGGTGCCTATCATCATAGCGCGCCTTTAGCAATTTGTGATTATAAGCAAAAACAAAATGGCCGCCAAAATTACGTTTTCTGCTCTAAGAATATGTGAAAATGTATACTTTGTCATGTTTTATTGCTGCATTGAGAACCCTTTTCTGATTTTTGTTAACCAGATATGATATATATTTTGATAATTCTAAACGTGGTTTTAGATGGCAGAGCAATTTATACATTTATACAGGGTGATTCATAAAAAGTGTACATTTCTACTTCGATAACAAGCAATCAATGTATACACATAAACGCTGAATTTTAATTAAACCTAATTGATGTAGCCTTTCATCTCAAAATATGTATTTGTAGAGATACTCTGTTGAACATACACACATCTATGATGAACTGCTTTGATTCAAGAAATGAGCTGTAGAGGCAGGGAAAAATACTGAACTGACATCATTATCAAGTGCTGAAGATTGTCTTGTTCAGTTCTCATGCAGTTCTCATGACCCAGTCAGCTACAAGCATGAATCATGATGGTCAGCAAGAGATTTCACAACTGAAGAAGGCTGAGATGTCTTGAGATATTGACTACAAGCTTGACATTAATTATGAGATACAATGGTACAAGAAAACCAGATATGCCACCTGTCAAGAACCAAGTTCCACCACTTTTCTCGTTCATATGGTTTCTCGACGGAGACCTACATGTAATAAGTGTGACATCGGTTCTTGACAGATGTTGTGCAGCGTGATAACTGTCCTGAATTCAATGGATATAATACGCATTTGTGTCGGAATCAAGGAGAAGCCACACAACCAAAAACTAAAGCAGTGGATCTATCATTGTTTGATATGCCACCAGCACATCCAGACACAATAATGACAGCCATGAGCAAATCACAGCAGTTACACAGAGAAAACTGGTCAATGTTTCACAGTCTTCACTGCAGATCAACAACTATACAGGGTTTCATAGACGTACAACCTGATCAAACCAGTACTGATAATAATGCTCTATGTACGGGCTGAACGAGAAGGTGATTGGCCACTACATCTGGAGGCAGTGAAGCTTATGATGCCCTACTTCTTTGTGTCGGGACATGTAAACTACGCGCGATATGGGTTATTCTACCTTCGACGCATGGAAGCCCCACCAGAGATGCACTCCAGTATTCTATGAAAGGGTCTCATGTGATGAGACACATCCAAGGCTTATGAAATGGCATATGGAGCGACATGTTCATCGAGCCAACATTCATGCGATATGGGCATGGTGAAGCTGGTGTGATTTGCATCACTCTTAAGTCAGAAACTCTCAAGACCGGGGCCCTTAGCTTGCAAATACGTATCAGACTTGTGGAAGACGTTTCAACTCTGAGAGACAAGTCGCCTAGTTCTAAAACAGTGCACAAAGAAGAGGCTCCAGCAAGGATATCTGCAAACCAAGGTGACAGAGACTGGTTGTGCAGAAAACTGGATGTGAGCATCGATCCAATAGACCCAAAGAAGCACCCACCGAACATTGTCAATGTGGTCAATGGAGAGATCGCTCCTGAATCAGTGAATGTTGACAGAGAAATTGAAACTAGTGCTCAGCAAATGGTTGAATTTAAACTGAAATTGCCTGGAGGTTTCTACAACACAATTTTGAAGAAAGTTTAAAACATGGCTTTCATGAAGAAATCAATTGACGTAGGCGATTCTAAGGTATACGATACCAAGTTGATATGCTCTCGAGTGATAGTTCTACAAGCAAGTTCCAGAGATGTTAACTTTCAGGATGTAATGTCATGCGAGCTGTCACCAGTTCCTACAGCTCTGTTTGATGAGTCTGGAGATATGGGTATCTCGAAGTCCAAGGCCGCTTTGAAGAACCAGACAAAGGTTGAAGTATCAGCTAGACACGCGACACATGAAGAAACTTGTAGTGATTGATGGCTGTGCTCTCCTTTGGATTCCTAATTATTGGCCTTCATCATCACCAACACGACAACCAACAGTGATAGAGTTTGTATCAAAATTCAAAGGCAAGATTGAAGAGAGACTAAGCTCCGGTGATGTGTACTTGGTCTTTGACAGGTACAATGATTACAGCACCAAGTGTGCAACCGAGAGGCAATGATGGTTGCAGAGTTTTCCAACCGAGTCCAACTTCACCCCTTCCGTCTCAGAAACGGTCTCTGTCAGTCACAGAGAACAAGAAACAGTTGATTAACATCATTTGTCAACATCTGGAAGGCGATGGAGGTTTCATCATAAAACACAAGCTTGTGGTCACCAGCCAAGATGGCATTCCTGTTCAACTAGGTCCAGGTGGTGTTCCAATCCAACGGCACGTTATGGCCACATCTCATGAGGAGGCTGAGGCGATTACTGTGCAGCAGGCTATCATGCTTGCAGATGAAGGACGATCCATCAGGGTGCTTGCAGACGACACATATGTCTATGATCTTCTGCTCCATTTCTACCAAAAGCAAGGCCTTCAGTCACCCTTGATAATGGAGTCGCCCATCAGAGACAGATCTGTAATCAATATACATGACACAGTGGACAGCCACAGAGACATCATCCCTTCAATGTTAGCAGGTCACCCATTGACAGTACGTGATACTGTTGGTGTACATTTTGGAGTTGGCAAATGGTCTTTGCTAAAAGTGCTGCGGCAGAAAAATGGGTTCCCATCACCATCGATTGGAGACATACATGCAGATATGGCCGACATGATGAAAGATGCAACAGCGCTCATAACATCATGATATGGAAAACCCAAGGCTACGACACTGTCAAATGCCCGACTGAATGTGTGGATTACACGGGTCGGGAAAGCAGTAGCTACCAACACTCCAACTCTTGCTTCAATGCCACCAACAAATGAAGCTTTCAAAGATAATGTTAAGCGTTCCCATCTTCAAACATGGATTTGGAAGAGTGCTTTGGAATCGAATCCATGGACATCGGATCCCACTGCATTTGGTTACATGAAAGATGAAGCAACAAAGTCACCCATCCTGGTAACCACGCACTCCAACAAATGTGAAACTTGCACCTGCAAACATACTGAGACTTACGTTGCAATTGTGCAAGTGACAACCCATGCAAATCATCAGGATGTGGATGCAACAAAGCTAAATTAGCATGCAAAATGTTATGTGCGTGTCATGCATCTATGCGATGTGTAAATGATCAGACTCTGGCAGCACAAAATGTAAATCAAATTGACAATGATGCGTGAGCTCAGTTCAGCAAAGGAAGAAAAGGCGTATCCTTAAAAGAATTGCGTACATGTACAAGATGAATTGTGAAGGTAAAATTCCTAATATCGATACTTAAAGTGACCTACGTCGTACGCTATAAAATGGTAACACATTCATGAAAGAAGAGTGATCAAATTATCATTTTTCACGTAATCGTATCTTAGGAATTCAAATCCTATTGTGCAAACAAATGTTTATTACTATAGACTATTGATAGAAATTGTGTGATAAACTAACATTGCCGCCATTTTGAATATGTAAATGAGCAAATATACAACGGCCGCCAAAGTCAAATATCCAAATCATGTTATCTCTGATTCATGAAGTACCAGTATACTTCTGCCAAATTGCGTAATGTATTATACTTATGGCAAATGTCGCTTAAAATTTATCATTTTGGTGGCCATTTTGTTTTTCCCCATTATCTAAATTAGTCATTATTGACAAATGAGTATGACATAAGTAATTGGTACACTTAGGTATTCTAGGAATTAAACCCATAAGATAGAAAGAAATGAGTATAATACTATTTTATTGTGATTCTAAGCCTAACAGCCGGCATTTATCCGCCATTTTGAATATGCAAATTAGCAACAATTATAATGAAAAATATGCTAATTATGTCATCTTTGGTCATCTATGTTCATGTATGGTCATCAGGAATGTGTTGACAATGGTCTTCGTGAATTATAATCACACCATTATCCCAATTTTAAGTTATGTATTGTGAAATAATTCAAATTTTACTGGAAATAGGCTATTTTGGCGGCCATTTTGTTTTTGGCCATATCTTAAATTGCTCAACACTGACAAAGCTCCAGTTTTCTGTTTCGTCATCTGCAATGCCTAAGGAAACAGAATCCATCAAGAAAAAAACTTATTTCAACAAAACGAGGTGTAGCTCAGTGGCTGCTGGACTACTGCAATACTTGTTGCTACTCTACATAACAAACAATGCCTAATCGGTGACCATCGGTCCCCCATGGTCCTCGTTTTCTTATGTTATTGAGAGCTGATTTGATGAGATAACTACCTGTCCATTGACCATGCAGGGTGGACTAATCCCTCCTGTAAACTAGTACAGATGGGCTTTAAAAGGAACTCATACTCCCTCCTGTAAACTAGTACAGATGGGCTTTAAAAGGAACTCGTACTCTGAAGTAGTTTTAGAAGAATGAATGCATAAGAAATTGTACCAGTTGTTCCTAGAATAAAGGAAAGCTTATGGATAGTTTAAGATTCATTACTTTTCAAAATTTTCGGTCAAGGCATTCTTGAAAATTGAATGAGTCCATTGTGCCATTACAGAGTTGCCAACCCCTACGTTTTTTCTCAGTAAAAGAACTTTAAAAAAAAAAAATTGTTCTCATTTTTTTTTTTTACATACCGCACTTCAAACAACCGCCCTAAAATGTTGATTTGATCACAAATTCAATAGAAAACTAAGGTTAAAACATACTGGAAAACATATTTGAAGAGAAAAATATTCTCAAAAAAAATGAAACTCTGATAATACCAAAATACGAAAAGAAAATACCTTCTTGTAAATAAACTATAGGTCTAAATATTGAAAAAACAGCATGAGGAATGGACATTTCTGCATTGGAAGGGTGTTGTATGTGGTTGTAAGTTTCGTTTTAATTAATTCCTTTTTTTGTGCTTAAAATTCCTTTTTTTTTTTTTTTTGCCATCATGGTTCCTTTTTTTGGTTGCACAAGGTTGGCAGCTCTGCCATTAGGAGAAAGTTATCAATTTAAGAATTTAATCGTACTATCTTCACTTGCAGTTTTAAAATCATAATGGGACAGTCTTGTCTCAGAACACAGAATAAGTTAATTCATCTCTTTTCACATTCCTGCAACCTTTAGAATGACATTGTAAAGAAAGCTCACAATATTGAGTTTCCAGCTTGCCATGACTCAACGTTCTCTTTGAATCTCATTTTAACAATTGCCCTTCATGATCATAACCTCGGGCAGAAAAGGCACCGTCCGGTAACTTACGCAACCTGCTGAACCGTTACACTGCCACTCATCCTAAACATGAAACAGAAATGCCAACAAATGTGTCTTCATCTTCAGAATTCTATTTATAAAAAAATAATGATTTGATAAATCATAAAACCTTGCGCTGTATCGTTTGACTTCCACATCTTGTAAAAATTTGACATTCATTGTAAATACATTCTTCTCCTCTCAGGACCTCGGCCAGAAACGGTACGGTGCGGTGACCTGCGCGACCTGTGGGACCGTTTACACTGCTGCGCACCCAGAGGATGAAACGGATCATGCCAGGTTTCACAAGAAATACCTCAGCAGTATTAAATTCCCAGTAAGTTGTCCTCTTCTTTTCTATTCACATTCACATGATTCATGAAATGATAAATTCAAAGGGAAATCCAACCTTGATAGCAAACTTCTCTAGAAGGAAGCAGAATAAAATCGGAGAAGCATATACGGGAAAGTTTGAATGAAACAGAACAAAATATGAATTGGCTGTTGAGTGATGTTGCCACGGTAGTTAATATTGATGGCAAATTTACCATCAGTGGTGAGTTTTATGCTGATTGGGTTTCTATCCTTTCTCAGTTTTTTACATACATGTAGCATCAACTGATAATCAAATGAAGGGTTTATTAGAAGTAATAAATCATGACTTAAGGAATGTTTAATACTATTTTTTTAGCAAATCTTTTACTAAAATTTGTTACCACTCTCTCCAAACCTGAAAATAGTAATATATCATGACTTATGGCATGTTTCATACTATTTTTAAGTCATAATTTTGATTAACATTTTGTTATCACTCTCTCCAAAACTGAAATTTGAAACCCGAACATTCCTTATTTGATTATTCCTTTCTCTCCCCAGGGTTGGAAGCAAGAGGAGGTTCTCGAATCATTCCATGACGGCAGGATCATCGTTATTACCCACGAAGCACCACACTATGCGGAGAAGAAGGTGGATGAGATCCGAGAGTTGGTAGACAGAGAGTTGGGATTCATGGAAGCCAGCCATACTGTTAGCAAGGATTTGTGCAAGGTAATTAATAGCATTAGGCATTTCTATAGCACCATCTATCAAAAAATTTATTCCGGGGCGCATTAATTATTATCCCCGCTTTAAGCCTAGCTGCCATTACAGCGCTCCAGCATTTCAAGGAATTAATTCCTGCCAGGTACCCATTTACCTCACCTGGGTCGAGTGTGGCAAAAAAGATTTATGTCTTTCCAAAGGACATTAGAACCACGACCTTTGATTTTCAACTCAAGAGCTTAAACCACTCGACTACGACACTTCTACACAGGGAATGGATCGTTGTGAATATATGGGATTAATGAAAAATCAAATGTGCACTGGCATAAACCAATTTTATTTATTATACAGATGTACATACTTTGTGCCTATTTTAGTTTCACCAATGCCCTCCGCTCTAGCTAGTTTAATGAAATCTTTCAACTGTTGATGGCATTCACTACACCTGGGTGTAGAGAGTCAAAATTGAAAGTAATGTTTTTCTGGCTGTTGTTGAGAGCCTGTTTGGGAGAGATGATTATAATTATGATCGTCACTCTCTAGACCTTGACAGCTCTCCAAGTTTTCATGGTTACTATTTTATGAAATTCAGACTATTTTTTCTCATCATTATCACTGTTATCTCACGTTAGCTGCCTTTTGTCTTTAATTTCAATATCACAAATATTTACCTTTGTGGATGCCAAATTATCACCACGAATCATTTGTGTTCATACTTTTATAGTGTACACTTTTTCAGGATAATCAACCTGCGTGTATTTTCTGTATTTGATTAAGCTTGGTTTCCACTCAAAAATTTGCGATGCAATTTGTTCTGTTAAAAAATGCCCTTGATCCTAAAATTGCACACATAGACTATTACGTAGAATATGTGGATCAAGATCAATTTAAAATAGCAACTAAAAAAGATGTCCTAAAGCTTGTTATTTTACCCTGTTTGGAGGAAATTGCAAGAAAGAACAGAAACCCAAAACATGACAATAATGAGCCAAAGCTAAAGGACCTAGCACACTAAAGATTAATTTTGATTGTTGAGGCAAAATCTGTTTGCGTAGATGGTAAAACTACACATTCTTAAGCGCATAAATTATGTTTATTATTTGTTTGTTTATTCTTTAGACCTACCTCTTCATCACCTTGGATAAGAAAGTTGGAGGCTGTCTGATAGCTGAACAGATAACACAGGTAAGTTAAAGCCCCACTGCACTTCTTGTAGCTACTTGCACCCTCTATATATAGCAAACAATGCCTAAGCGGTACCTGTTGGTCCCCCATGACCCCCTTTTTCTTATGTTGAATGAGACCTGATTTGATGAGGTAACCACTTGTCAGTGACCACGCAGGGGGGGTCTAATACCTCCTTGCCAGACTAGTGCAGATAGGCCTTAAAATGTTGACAACCAATTATCTTGAGAGACAATAGTTTTGCACCTATGAACTCGTTTGGTACCAGTTAACATTAAAGGGAAATGTTAGTCACTTTCAATGTGCAACAGGTTTGGAAAATAAAATTGGTAAAATCACACTAAGTGACTGGCATCATTCTCTTCTACTACACCTGCGGAGCATAAAAGTTCCCATCAAAATGTGATAACCCACGGATAAAGCTACTTCACTGGAGGGCTTCAAGGGAGCGCTTCCACCCAGCATCTAGACCAAGAACTAGATAGTTTATTCCTCAGCACTACATCCTGACTTATGGATCCTGCTGAGTATCGTCAAAGAAGTAGAAGTAACAAAGTGATCATGCAAGGCTAGGATGCATGTATACTTACATGTAGCTCTGGCACGTTCAAAATTCATATGCAATAAAATGCACTAGGTTTAAAATGGCAAGGACATTGATGTGAACAGCAAGACGCGCACTTCACCGTTTGGTCGCGCTTATGCATTGTGATGTCATTCTAAGCAAATGATGGCTTCCTTGACTGTGACTTTTGGGAAATCGACCTATATCTATAATGCAGACCTGTCTTATAAAAGAAATAATTCATGTTTTGAAGCTTATGCATTAGTGACATGCACTCTGTTTTAGTTAGCTGGATGATGAACTCGACAAGTCTTGTTTGTTATCCAATTGTGACTTTACCTGAGTGAAGAAGAGTATATTCACCAATGCGCTCGCAAACATGAATTATTTATTCTAATGATGATGCTGGTGATGGTGCTGTTTATGATCATGTT
>BEXV01000095.1:413837-424171 GCA_003118195.1 Hemicentrotus pulcherrimus
CCCCCCCCCCCTTTGGCGACGCCCCTGGCTGTTGCATACAAATAAAAATGAAAGTATCAATACGAGATTAGTCAATGCGAAGGGACAATTATTGACAAGGAAAAGGAAATGTTTAACCAAATAAAGACACTAAATTTATACCAATCTTTTATCTAGGGAAGATAATTATGGAAGAAACAATCGTGTCTGTCAGGGGCTTTTTCAAAGATCCAACAGCATTGACAAAATAAAGTATTAGCAATTGTGAGGGATATATATTTGAAGGGGAGCTTTTTGCCGATCCAAAGAAAATGAAACAAAATAAATATCCAGGAAATGATGAGCTAACAGTTACATTTTACAATATATTTTAGACAAACATCAAACATGTACTGATATAGATGACTTCAATAAAACGTTTGTCTCGGGGAAGCTATCAGCAACAATCTATTATCATCTAAACAGCTAAATAAGGAAAAGATCCAGGTATAAAAAATAGAATAATTATAATAATGATAACAAATTTACCCCCAAAAAGATTATAGGTCGATATCCTTATTAAACATCGGCTATTAGATTATTTCTAAAGTATAATAAAGTATTTTCACGTGTCTATCTCATTCACTGTTGAAGATAACTTTGTCATAATTATATATTTATTTATTGGAAGTTTGGATGGCTACGAGGGATTCTTAGATGAAATATGAATAATATAAAGGAAATGAGATAATTTTTCATACCAAATTTCATACGAGTAAAAAGGAAGTGCATATTTTACAAAAACTCTATGACAAATATATATATATAAAACATATAATAGAACAAAGTAGAAACTTAAGATCTTTTGGGATCGAATGTAGATGGCTTTGAAATGATGTAGGTAACTAATAAAACACCATTTTACTTTAATTCCAATAAAAGAATAAACACATACAAATTATTAAAAAAGCACAGATGCAAATCATTATACATGGAATCTGGGGTACCATACAAGACTAAGGCGGTCTTGTAAAGATAGCCCCCTTCTAAGAAAAAAATGATTATTATTTTCTTGCTTGAGCTTGCTTTTCTCTCTAATTGTGGGACACAACAATCTTTTAATCTATTCACTGTGTTTTTACATTTATTTATCTATTTTCATTTTGCTTTTAAGCCCTTTCCTAAACATGTCGCTTGTTGAACACTTGAAAATCAAACTGCTTCATACTTAATTGATGATTATACAAAATTAGTCAATCAGCTAATATTATCAGACTTACTTCAGTTGTAAGAGGGGCTTACCATTACAAGACACGCTTTTTCTCATTTTCAAATGTCACATAGAAATAGTCTTACCTTTAATAGTGTTGAAACTGTCAATTGTTTAACATTTTGTAATAATGTTACTACACTATTGCTACAATTATAATATTGTTTCCAGATGTAATGTCCTCCATTATATTATATTGTTTATTTTTTGTATACATTCAAGCATGTGAAATAAATAAAATTCAATTCGAATTCAAATATATGAATTTTCCAAGATAGATTTTCATCAATAGGCTCAACCTACAAGTTTTGAAAAATCTACAAGTTTTATAATTTTCCACTGACTTTCAAAGTTAAATAATCAATTGGAGTATTGGACTAGTTTGATGATTTACTATGGAAAAAATTCACAATATGACTTCTTGGCATTTAAACACATTGCTTCTAAACCAGCATGACACCTTTTCTAATTCATTATTCCTAAGATTCGTAATTCCGAAAACTATGTATTTTCCGTTCTATAGCATTATTGTAAATTATGAACCTTCAGAATAACGAACTCTTATGTTTGGAATAACTAACCCTACTTCACTTTCAGAAGTGAATCATCGGACAAACAAAATTTCGGAATAATGCAGCAAATATTCGGAAATACGAACCCTACCTATTTCTCTTTCGAAAATACGAATCTAAGGAGTATTAAACGGACCTTCGGAAAAAACGACTTCGCGCAACCAATCTCTCCGTCATTATTAGGACTGA
This sequence comes from Hemicentrotus pulcherrimus, assembly GCA_003118195.1. Taxonomy (NCBI): domain Eukaryota; kingdom Metazoa; phylum Echinodermata; class Echinoidea; order Camarodonta; family Strongylocentrotidae; genus Hemicentrotus; species Hemicentrotus pulcherrimus. The sequence continues at coordinate 415,827 of BEXV01000095.1, forward strand.
TGGTGTATCAAAAACACGATCACTACTCATTACGAGTGAAATTTCAATACCATATAGAAAAACACATTGAATAAAACATGATCACATTATGTAATACGTCATCGTAACAATTGCACAGTGAGTGATGGATAAGGCTATATTGAAACCTCCCTAGGATGATTTTTTTTTTCGAAAGTATTTTGGCCTTACCTGTAACAGGTGAAAGCATTTGTTCGCGAATGATGGAGCTATATAAATATGCAGATAGCCTCAATGATTAACTGGATGAAGGGCACAGTAAAAGTCCGTGAAAATCATCATCGTTAAAGCCACAATCAAAATCTTACATAGAATACAAAATTTTAAAAAATATATATTCTCATCTGATTTCCTTTGAGTTCTTTAATCGTAAGTGGTAAAACGTGCACAAAGTCCGTTCCAAATTCTCAAGATAAATTTTGTAATGGCTTCCCGGATATCCTTCAGTCTGTACATGTAGATGTAAGGGTTCATGGCGGAGCTACTCCAGAGAAAGAGACAAACTGTCCTGTAGATCAGGTAGTGGGGCTCGAAGTCGGCTCGGTAGAGCATTTCGACGATGAGGAGGGGTATGAAGAAGACGATGTAGAAGAGGAAAGTGATGAAGACAGTTTGTACGAGGTTGATTAGATGGCGGTTCCGCGCGATGAGTCGGTTGACCGGCCGGATGGTCTCGTCGTTGGACGCTCCGGCGACTCGCATGTTGGAGATGCGTACTATGTTGACAATCTTGACGTAGCAGATGAGCGATGTCAGCCAGGACAGGGCTGTGATTGAGAAGACGGCGATGGCGAATCTGAGCGTCTCGTCGCTTCGGTTGACGTAGCAAACACCAAGGCGAGGCTGGAAGGTAAAACCATGGATAAAGAAAAGCGGGATCAACGAAACGGAGATGAAAACCAACCAACCCGTAATGGTCATGGTAACGACGAGAATTTGGTTCCACGTAGCGCCTTCTCCCTTCGACATGATGCCACAGAGGCCGTTGACTGATATGAGGGCACTAAATAGACAAGAAGTTAGTGATGACGCGATGCCGTAGGTCAGCATTCCACGACAGACGGTAAAGCTCGGCCAGGGTATGTTCGTGTAGAAGGTGATAATGGAATAAGGACCGTTAAGGGCACACGTTAAGAAATCTAGGAGGGCAAGACTAAAAAGAAGCGCATTGGCTCGCTTGTGAAGACGCTTCTGTGTTGCAATTGCAACAAGGACCAGTCCGTTGGCAACTACACCTACAAGAGTTAAGACGCCAGTTGTGACGGCGACAAATATATCCACTTCAGGGATTATTGTCTGGTTTGCGCCTATCGCTCGCATCATAATGACTTCTAGAAGAGCACGACTTCTTGAATTTCTCGACTTCTTGAATTTAAAGACGTTACCACGAGCAGATTGTCAGAAGATCGATGCGGTTGATTGTCTTTTCGAAGTATCGCGTGTGGTGATACGGAACCTCTGTATTACAATACTTTCTTCGCGATGGCGTGCCTGCAATTTTCTTTTTACCTAGACGTCGCATGTAAATTTATTGATGTACGCATGCCAAACAGCATTGTTGATCACAGAACACAGCCTTACTTATTTATATGTTCCTATTCACGATTCACTCGGCGGGGCGGGGAATGACGACGAATAACGAGGCATGATGAAGGATGACGAGGGATCACGAAGAATGACGAGGGGTGACGAGGGGTGACGAGGGATGAAGACGTCTCGGCCTTTGGAAACCTAAGGTGGAAGAGGGGAAACATATACTGATATAAATCAACGAATCGGGCAGAAAACATAACAAAGAAAAGAGACTTAGTCTTCAACTGTGATGATAATATAATCTTAAGAAAATATCATCCTGATCACCTTAAGAAGGAGGCATTTCCAGTAACAGTATTACAGGCCCATGCAAACTAACCAACAGCTGAAAAATAATAATGCCATTGTCAGATCATACCAGCAGTACCTTAATTTCTTATATTTACCATTTGTTTCATATTTATTTTTGAGTTTTGATTAAGATATGTACATTTTTCCCTCAAAAAAACATGTCGTTGGGTAGGAAAGAAAATTTCCTGGCACGAATAACAAAGATTGTTATGTCAAACTTTTAATATGAAACGAATAAAATTCATAACATGAGATGGATAAAGTTCATAACATGAAATGGATTAAGATAAGTTCTACATTCTGTCATGTTTTTCATCATTAGAAGTATGTTTTTCAGAAATAACAGGCGTTACCATGACAACCGCCATTTTCGAGCATAATCATGACATGGAGGCTGAGAATTTTGATAAAATATACTGGGTGGCTGGAAACATATCTATTTTATAGCCATTTACGTTATATGTGTTTGTTGTTTGACGATAAAATATGTCATATTAAAGAAAATAATTAATTACCAGTGCAGCGGCCAAAGACGTCATTTAGAAACATCGCTATAGGTTGATTGGTGTTCGGCACTCCTTAGCTATATAGCACATTAGATCAGATTTTAAAGACAACATGTATATACTCCTAATTAAAATTGTGACAACGAGGAGCCGTGTACTTAGTAATCAATTATTCATAACCATTCCCCGCCAACCCACGCGCTTTTCCTATGTTCTTCACATACAGAATTATAGATTTAATGACAGGATCGAGTTCTGGAAAAGGTGAAAGATGGTTTATGAGCTTTTCTCGTTTTTATGTCAGATTTAAATTACATCTGAACAGGATTTAAAGGTAAAGTTGAGTTCTGTTCATGTGATTGCTTTGTGAAAGAAAAGGTGTGGAATGGATCAAAATAAAGTTGATCATGTAGCATGTAAGTATAGGTGTGTACTGCAAGGTTCTGGAGTCATCAAAATCATTGTAAATTTGGCCCAGGCTTGGTAAAGTAACACGCACTGTACACAGAAAGATGTATATGGGACTACACAATGGTGTCGGGCCAACTTTGATTTCATTATCTTTTTATGCTCATTACTCAGCCAGTACACATTTCCTACCAAAACTGTTTGGCAAATTACATCTATTTGTAATCTTGAACATTCAGTGTAAGTTTCGTTTGATTCTGTGAGAATTCATTTTCTTTTTATACCAGAACTCGAGTTCATCTTTAACCCTCAGATAATTCACTTTTATTCAGAACAACGAGAAAGAGCTGAAAAGTTTCGACCAAACGTTGACATGTTTGGTTCCATTATGTATGCGGGTAGTTTCATATACACATTTTAGTGTTCAGTGTATCCAACATCTTACAAAGTTATAATCAAACTACTCACACAAATTTCACTAATAAACTCTATATACCAACACAAAAATCTCAATATCTACATCTATTCATAGATATATATTTCGAATTTTGATAGTTCTTAAAGGTATAGACCAGTTCTGGTCATGCAATTGCATCGTGAAAGAAACAGTGTGGAATTGATCAGAAAAAGTTGATCATCTAGCATAGAAATATTGGTGTGTACTGCAAGGTTTGCAAAATTTGGCCTGTTCTTTTTCTTCTTTTTTTTTTTTGGGGGGGGGGCGTTTCCAAAACTGGTCTTTACTTTTAAGATAAGGTGACTCGAAGTCTTCATTAAAGGGACATTATATAATGAAGAGATGGATGTTATCAAGGAAGGGATAGATTGTATTATGGCCACTTAAATGCGACGCGGTGGTCCAACCTGTGGCTGGATGACTTAACTTTTAAAGGCACACTGTCCTACTTATAGCTACTTGCTCCCTCTATATAGAAAACTTCCCCAATCGGTGCCTGTTGGTCCCCCATGATCCTCTTTTTCTGATGTTAATTGAGAGCTGAGTTAATGAGATAGCCACCTGTCAGTAACCTCTCCGTGTTGTCTTATCCCTTACGAGTTCCGACTGAACTAGGACAGCCAGCCTTTAATGTTCCTCTTAAAGGAGTCACACGAAGAAGCAAAGGTGTTTTGAATTGATTCAAAATTCATATCATTGCGAAGGGAAAGCCTTACTGATCAATTACAACAAATTTCCTCTTCAAAATATGTTTTGGGCCCGCAGAAATCAACTTTCAAAAATGTTAGTTTTGAGATCCAGATTTACTGCCTATTCGTATTTTGTCGTATTTTGTCGTAGTTCTTCGCGTGACGTCACACCCTGGAAACGGCTGTTAAAAAAAGGCTGCTAGCTTCCGCTTGGTCTGCAGCTAGACGCACTAAGCGGAAACTAGCAGCTGGTACCGAGCTGTTTGTCCAGGGTCTGACCTCACTATTCAGAGCTCGCTACGCTCGTTTGTTTGGCTTACGTTCGGGGGCGCTTGGGGGTTTAAGAAGGGTCTTGAAAAATGGCATTTTACGCCTCTCCACGATATCTATATGATTTCTCAGCAAATTATTCGTGTTTTTCAAGAAAAAATCTTTCCATCCATATGTAATTTGTTCTAATTATCAGTTTTTAGTAAATTTTCTTTGTGTAGCTCCTTTAAAAGAAAAAAGGAAATAAGTCCCAAAGATAATAGGATAACTGAAACAGTCCCCAATCTTATAAAGGAAAATGACTTGCAGTAAAGAATGACTTGGGGTATAACGGATAAACTTGGTTTCAATATAATCTATCAATAATTTTATCCTTAACCTGGTCATCCTCTTCCTGGTTCATTATCAAATCTACAAGTTGTGCAACCAGAGTTTTTCTCATGTTAGTTACCTCGATCTGGTACGCCTTGTTGACCCCTGCCGTAAACTTTGTTAGGTTTGGGGGCAACCCTTGATATACAAATATATGCCTTGTTCCAGAAAAGTGGCGAAAAGTTGGCATTTTCAACATGCATCTTCTAGGAGAGTCCGCAGGGATCTACAGCAAAATAGGTCGATGCCATTAGATTTTTTAAAAAGGGATTAGTCATATTCTTAGTTCACAATTTCGCCCTCATTACTAAGTATGATATCAATCTTGTAAAGTTTACAAAGAAAAAAAAAAAGAAGAAAGAAACGATTGTAAATATAAAGATCATCAAATTGGGAATGGCTGGAAGACATATCAGCAACTTGCGCCAATTCAAACTCACAAAATCTAAAGGCCTGGTCCCACTGCACTTACGGATGCAAAGAGGATGTAAAACGTAAAACAAATCTTGCCATCCGTTGGAAAATGCTATGCATCCGTTGTGTACTCATTGCATACGTGTTTCATACGCTCTATCCATTGAGCATCCGTCCACTGTGATTTCATCCGCGCGAAAAGTTTTGAGCTGCACAAAACTTTTAGAATGGATGAACTTCCGCCGTGTACGATGTAAATCCGCGACAAATACGAGCAACATACGTTCTATGTCCGTTGTCATCCGTTAAACGTCCGCTGTATCCTCTCTGCATCCTCTGGGCATCCTCGCAACTCACATCCGCTGTGCAACTGACAACAGAAGGAGGGCGGGAAGATAAGGTACATGGAACGTCTAAACATCGTTAGTAGCACGGAAATAGAAAGGATGTACGCGTATGCATCTCGTATTATAAAGTATTCAAAGCTGTCATCCACTTCCATCCGCTTTCATCCGCTAGGCTTCAGATAAACATCCGTTTAACATCCCCGCTACATATTTCCCACGTCCGCTATTTTCCGTTCTGTTTTCGCAAATTTTCGCAAATTTTGTCCATTTTTGGAGCGGATGAAAACGGATGGAGCCACCCGCGAAATTTTGCTCGTCCCCTGTGTCCTTTATGCATACGTTTTGTGTCCATCGGCCAGTGGGACCGGGCCATTATTAAGTATAAACCATATAATGGCTAGAGAACGCAAATATATATTTCTTAATAAGAAAAATATTTCATGAAAATGAACAAAAGGCAGAACATTACGTATTAACACAAGTTGGAAAATAGCCAGCAGCAAATTTGTAACTATTTTATTATACATTGGTATTATTTGTGAAGGATAATGAATTATATATAGATAAATTTATTAAAGTTAGAATGATAAAACCAAATTCGTCACTTTAGATTTTTCGTAAATATGGCTAAGGCTTTGAAAAATTAACTTGATTTTTTTTTTTTTTTTGCCACGGATATTATATTAGATCATTCGTACACATTCCATATCAAGAGGGTATAAACTAGATTTAATTTTGCTACAGATGTAACTTATACAAGTTTTAAATAAAAAAAATCAGAGCAAAAGTTCTATGAAAATTTCTCCGAAGACAATAGGTGAAACCATGTACCAATAATTAACAAAACCTACAATAGAGAGAAGTATTTTGTTTTGGGTTTATCCGTAATAAAATTAAGTCATTTGAAAGGCCCCATACATCGTGGTAAAAGCAATGGTGGTTTTGATTTGTGGAAAAACCTGCAATCCAAACATTTTGATATACAGTTATTGTCAAAACTTCAAAAGAATCTCTGGGGGCAGTAAAATAATTTAAAATTGAATTATACGTACTACTGATTAGACTATTGTAATAGTTTGTTATATGGACTTCCAGAATCGCAAATTCACAAGCTTCAGGTCATTCAGAATTCAGCAGCAAGATTGGTTTCGAGGACCAAGAGACATGAACACATCTCATTGGTCCTCAAAGCTCTTCATTGGCTTCCAATCAAATCACATATCAAATTCAAAATCTTACTACTTGCATTCTTGTGTTTTCATACTATGGCTCCATCTTATCTATGTGAACTCCTTAAAATATATGTACCAAGTAGAGCTTTGAGATCCAGTAAAAAAGACCTTTTTGTTGTACCCTCTGCAAAAACAAAGAATTACGGTAATCGCAGCTTTTCGTGTGCCGCTCCAGAGCTTTGGAATAATTTACCATCTACACTTAGAGCTGCCGATTCTGTTGGACGTTTCAAAACATTACTTAAAACCCACCTTTTTAAACAACAATAACTTTTCTTCTTTCAAAGCTCTGTCATCTTTCATTTAAGCGCACTGAGACCTTTTTCAAAGGTATGTCGCGCTCTATAAGAACTGTCTTATTATTATTATTATTACTGAAGCCATTTTACAAGTTTCTTTTAAAAGAGGTGCATGTATTCAATCAAGTGAATTATCGACCAATGAAGAGTGATGGTAAACAAATATATATCGCCCCTATTAATAGTAAATTTGAGCATTCATTTTTTTTTTTGTGGACATGATTCTTAAGAAGCTAGGTCCTAATCTTTGTGGTCTTGAAAAGTCACGACTCTACCAATATACGTGGGAAAATCAATCATGGAGAGGAGTCATTTTGTTACACCTTAATGAAAATGAGTATTCATACGGTACATACAGTCCTGTCATTCTGGCAAAATGGCCATTTCATCCATTGCCAAATTGTCTACATCTAATTTTATCTATCATTCATCTCAGAGTCTACGTTTTACCTAATCACACCGTTATTTCGTGTCATGCACGTTTTATCACGCCATTATTCATAATTAAAATCACCTGTTGGTGTTTGAAGACCCCTTTGTTTTTTACATAACTTGATCTGATATAATTATATTAAGAGAAGTCATAATGACAATGGTGATAAAAAATGGTGCCCAGCGCTGCTGCCGGTGCTGCTGTTAATGATAACGGTAATAACAACACCATCAATAAAAATATTATTGATAATAACATTACTACTACAACTACTACGCTGGCACTACTACTTCTACTACTTCTCCTCCTGCTTCGACTACCGGCCGCTGCTACTACTTCTACTACTGCAGCTGCTACTACAGCTGATTCTACTTCTGCTGCTATTACTTATAATGATACGTCTTCTACTACTATAACTATAACTACTACTACTACTACTACTACTACTACTACTGCTGCTACTACTACTGCTGCTACTACCACGTCTACTACTACTACTACTACTACTACTACTACTAGTTGTACAACTACTGCTGCTTTTACTACTGCTACTACTACTACTTCTACTACTACTACAACTACTGCCGCTTTTACTACTGCTACTACTACTACTTCTACTGCTACTAGAACTACTACTCATATCGGTACTACTGCTACTACTACACTGCTACCACACTGCCACTATTACTACTACATGTACTGATTATACTGCTACTTCTACTTCTACTATTTCCTCTCTACTATATACTACTACTACTACTTCTAATACTACTACTTCTACTACTACTATTACTACTACAACAACAAAACAGGTGTAGACAAAATCAGTCGAAAGTAGACAAACTTGGTATCCAATAAGACGAAATTGGATTAGACGAGCGAAATATTAGACGAATTAGCATTGGACAAAATGATAACAGTCCGTCATCGGTCAAGCAATAACTTTTTGTTTTGCCAATCAATAAATAGGTATGCCTACACTGCAGCCAACATCTCGAGCAGGGCTTTTCGTTGCT
>BEXV01000096.1:51634-83251 GCA_003118195.1 Hemicentrotus pulcherrimus
CCCCCAACCCACCCCCGCCCCCTCTGCTTACGCGCCTGCACCTGCTTTGATGAAGATGTAGTATAAATTCTAATTTCAACAATTAGGTATGGAATTTACTTCATAACTTTGATGTGTGTATAAAGAGAATTGAAATTATATCATGAGGGACATAATTCTTGATACGTAACATTTCATATTTGTTTCATTCTAGCTTTTAATATAAACAAAATGTTTATGAACTGTTTGTATACCTAGCTCGAAAGTGCACAAACATCTTGAAAGTTTGCCAGCAGAATCTTGTAAAAAAATGAAAACTGTTCAATTTATAAATTATTTATCTTTCTTTATAGATAACTGCAACTATAAAAATGAAATTGACCGTAATCAATTATTATTAGAAAATTCATTTACTTATAGTATTGGTTCTCTTGGCTATTATCAGTACCCATGTATTTAAAAATATATATCATAGTCCTTTCTCGAAAAAGGGAGGGGTTAACTTGACTAGTATCCTTTAAGAAAGGTCTCATAGCTGACATTAATGTAATGAACACAACGGTTTAATGATCTCGTAATTTAAATTAGAATAACATACTGTACGCATGAATATGAAAACCTACATACTGTGCAATGCAAGATTAACAGGCAGGAGGGATAACTACGTGGCGCCAAAGGTATAGTTAGAAAAAAGTGCAGTTTCTCATTCATTCCGAATTTAGCACATTTACTTCGATTGAGATGATTGGTTTCAATGTTAAACAAACCGATGCTTCCCAAGGGAATATTTTCAGCAGATCGAGACTTTTAAATGACTACACAGAAGTAAAAGGTTCTGTCATTTTCTCGAATCGAACCACATTACTGCAAACGAGATCGAAACAAGCAATTTGACATTAAATTGCATACCTTCATGCATAGAATTCTATAGCGAGCTAAACAGCGAGAGACAATTAGACGTGGTATTGTTTGCAATTTATTGCGCTTTACTTGTTGAGAGGTTACTCTTTGCCAAAAGAAATTACTGCTTAATGTTCAGTGAAACGAGGGGCATTTAACAAATTGCAGTTACTGTTACATGGCTACACTCAGGGATAAACGTTATCTTGTCACCTAAATTACGTTTTGATTCAATACATTTAAGAGTGTCTTTTCGAAAGAATGAGATATACTGAATTTTAATCGTTCATTCTCATTTAGCAATTATTCAATTTATCTGAAACCGTTTCTTTCTCGCTTAAAGAGAAGAACGGGTTAGCGTGCTTCATGTGTTCGGTAATTGTATAAAGGAAAGGTATTTCACATTGATACCACTGATGTACTGTAGTTTTCAATTGAAATAAAGAACCTTTCATCTTTCGGTGAAGGCGTACATTTCCGGTTCCGGTACCACTTTGATCACACCTGAAACCTATAGAAACCATTCTTGTTTCTTGTCTTTGTTTGCTTTTACCTTGCAGTTTTAAATTTTCATTGTTTGGTGGTTTCTGCTCTAAAACGTGATATTATATTTTGTACCCTAAATATATATATATATATATATATATATATATATCTCTGATGTTTTTCATTTCATGTATGGTTTTGACGCAGACTCATACATCACTGAGTGCCCTATTTGGAAGAGCGCCATCTTGAGACAAAGCTGCATCATTATGTGAATAAACGCAGGTGTTGTTTTTTTTTCCTTTGCCTCTTTCCCCATACTTCTACCATGGACCTAATACAGCCTCCTGTCTGTCTGTCTGTCTGTCTCTCTCTCTCTCTCTCTCTCTTTCTCTCACGTCTCTCTTATTATGACCGACACTCGTTCTCACTACCCCACTTCTCTTCTTTCAAAGTGAGATGTGCGTGTTTTTTCTTTTCGGTAATACTACATGTAATTTTATTTTCTTAATAATAATAATAATAATAATAATAATATTAAAAACGGTGCGTATAAAGCGCTTACCAACGAAGTCTTTAGGCGCTATAACAAACAAAATATAATGGTAGACAACTACATATTAAATAAAACAAACAAATACTAATAAACCTATAATTACAAAAGATATGAAATATACATAAATGTGAGCATGCAGAATAAGATAATCATCAAAGGCTATTTTGGATAAATGAGTCTTCAGACAAGATTTGAATTGGTTGACAGTCTGACAGTTTTGATAACTCAATTGGCAAAATGCTTGGTTGTTGCACATGATCCATTCATCCCCCCTCTCTATTTCCTCATCATCTATATTCTGTACCTTAATCTTTGTATTGTTAATAGTCGGCATCGTTAGATGAGATTCTTCTTCAATCGGTTGATCCACTTCAGTGAAGATGAAGCTACTGGTCACCTACATCCGATTAATAAAGATGTTACGCCCCCTAAATATATCCGGATAAGCTGTGATGCACACTGGTCAGGGTCAGTGGATGGAATCTAAATCAATAATGCTTTTTGTGAGGGAGAGATGGTATGGGAGGGGTCGTACCCTCTTTTTTTCAACATCAAATTCACCCTCTCCCTTTTCTATTCCTCTTTCCATTTGTATGACCATCCGATGGTGGGAGGGGCACACCTGTATATACAACAGACTCATCATTTATGAAATACAAGTAGTTTATAAAACAGGAAGAGTATTTTTGTAGTTTCTCTGACAGTTTACAACCTGCCAACTATCTTTTTCTATTATCACATCATACTATAGACAGATGCACTGATGTAAGCAAACCATGCGATCAGAGATACGCTTCATAAGGTTTCAAAGATTCATTTTCTACCGTCACTGAAACCCACAAACTCCACAATATTCACTCGGGTACTAAAGCTATATTAAGTGTGAAATAGTCCACGCTCCCATAAACTGACATCCCGTTAGTCGGGTATTCTAAAATGGATCCCTTCGATGGCGTCTTGAGTTGGAAAATTTCGATGAATTTCTATATGCATATCGGTTTTCATTTATACATAGATTCATTTTTTTTTGTAGCACCTTGAATCCTAGTACAGTGCTCTGTATACACTATCTTGCTAAATGCAATCGCTCAATACAGAGGAACATGCTCATAGTTTGTTCTTGTAGTATGTTTATTCTCTCTTTGCCAAAAGTTGTCAATGGAAAATGTTTCCGAATTATTTGTTTTTGTTTGATGGCCGATATTCTCGATCATCGCGAGCTCGTCATAATTCTACACTGTACAACACTGTACAACAGTACTATAGCCCCTACCCCATGCAGTCTTTCCCTGTTATATCACGAATGGCATAGTAGTTTTGTCAGTCTCATGGAGCGTCTTTGATCCTTGTTGATCAGGAAACCTCGATATTGGCACTCAACAAATTCCTGTATGGGATGGATCTTTTTTATCAAACATCTTATATTCTTGGTTATCAATTCGTAAATTCAGTTTTCACGTCATCAGTTTTTATTAGGTGGCATGATGAAGGTGTTTTCACACGCCTTCTTCAATTGATTGAGCTGAATCAAGCAGACACTTCGACTAGTTGTTATAAGAAATGCCTACTCTCATAGAGAGTCTACAAGATGTCTATTTTATCCTCATTAATCTTATTGGAAGGACATAACCGTCAAAGGGTACACCGCGGTTTCTTTATAACGGCCGTTGAACCCAACGAAGGGAAAGGGAGGAAGCCTGCGAGAACAAAAGAAAGTGAGCCGTTAAAACCACGAATTCGACGGAATCTTTAGCAAGATTTTCATTATCATTATGTAGAGATCATCATCAATCTCGAATAGCCGTGAAAACACCCACAGGGGAATGCCCAGTATTGTCAATCTTTAGAGTCTTTTATGTTGTTCATAAAAACTTAATAATAATTTGTCTTGCCGCCAAAGAGAGAACCTCCATTAATCATATCTAATTCAGTAATCTTATACACTATAGTATCCTGTTCATTATTGATAGAGCAACTGAAGAATTCCAGTATTTCACTAACAAACAATATTACTTTCCTGATAACAATGAGCTAAACTTTACTGTTTTCTTAATATTGTAAATAGTTTAGCCAATCGAGGCAAAGTTAAAAAAGGAGAACGCGTAGTTAATGGAATCCTAGTCACGTTTTTCTTCTGTTGTAACATGACTGAGATGAGCATGCATGGCACGAGTTAGAATCAATCACTCACTCGTTTATCAAGGGAGGGGCCGCAATTATGAACGTATGAACTAAATCTTGAAAGAAAAGTTGTTATTATACAGTAGATGGTCTAACTGCCTTTGTTGTGGGTTCCTTGGTGGTTTATGCCTTTCGAGCCCACATCTGTTGGGCTGAATGCAATGTACTGCTATTGGAACGAATTAGTATTCATTTCGATGCTGAGTCTTTGAGATGGTCTAGAAAGGGCATCGTTACGGCATTCTTCTATCAGATAGCAATATGTGTGTGATGGGTGTTTTTAATGAGAACAATGTATGGGAGTAATTATATTTCAAGGAAAAATCCAACGATTATGAAGAAAAATGTAAATATTCATCTGTAATAGCATGTCGATAAACCTGTCTCAATAACCGGATCTAGTCTTCAAGATGAGAACATTTCGAGCTTTCCACTTGTACAGTATAGTGTGTGAAACGGCTTTTGCCTTGTTTACGCAACTACAACGCAACGTCGCCATCCTAATTATGGCGAACCTTTTATGGACATGAAATTAAAGGGAAAGGGTCTGATTAACATGAATTTTGCTTTTTCCCTATGCTTTTCCGATCAGTTTCATTTGAATTGAAACACTGACATTAAATGAAGTGCACACATCGTTTTCTAGAGAATACTATTGTTAATGACCCGTTTATTTCCTGTCAATTTACATAAATATAAACACAAATTTTGAGAAAGGATATCGATGTCTGAGCATGGAACTCATTAGGGTAAGGTTTACTGAACGCCCTGCCGAATATAAATTGAGACCAGTCGTGTGCTATTCCCATCTATCAAGATTGAAATGAGTCATTCCATAGAAGTAACATACATAAACTAGACCTGAATATAAGACATCTATCATTATCATGATCCTCCCTTCTCTATGAACTTGCCGAGTAGGATTCCAGTGCATCCCAGGCATGGTTATATACATGTACGGCTTTCTCTCTCAGACAGACACATAGCCCCTCCCCAAAATAGATGAATAAATAATCTGCTGTGTCTAACGCTTACTACTATTATATTTCCTAATACATTGGTGATGGCGATAAATGACACCATTTTTTAAAACAATATCGTTACGATTTGTGTTTGTTTATGTTTTTTTATTTTGTTTCATTTGATCAGCTTAACGTATTAAATGAACTGAAACTCCTGCATTATAATTTTACTCGAATTCATAAGAAAAATGAAAAACTTTGTTTCAGTGATCGATTTGAATTCAATTTATTAAGTCGATCACGTGGATTGATTAAGTTTAGCGCCATCTACTGGCCACTAAATTGGCTGTGAAATGGCACCCTTTTTGATGTCCAGTTGTTGAAATCTGTTGATTAGAGGCATCCTTGTGCAATGGATGTTAAATGCACATACGAAGGCAGAATTAAGGTATGTAAAGCTGCAATGTCATGAATATTGTATATAAATGCTGTTATGATGAGATATCTATGATTAATTTCCTTTCGTGTACACATAACTCGCTATGTTGGAAATGGAAATAAACGAAATGAAATGAAATGTACGTTACATGGGTGTAACTTACGACGTTGAACAGTAGCCAAAACGGTGTCGGCTCACATACCAAATGTTATTGTTATGTAATGTAGATTACGGCACGCGACTGAAAGGTACACGCATGCAAGAATGTAAACAAAGATTTGCCTAGTTTGAGTAAATGTACACAGATGAGTCATTTGGGTGCATAATATTAGAAAGTTGGTACATGATTTATACATGTTTGTATTGATAGTTTATAGATGGTTTAATTATGAAGATGCATGCAGTAATTATGAACATAAGTGATTTGAGAAGGATACAAAGGATGTATGTCAGAAGTCTGAATTAGTTCAATTAAGCATGGTTACAGATATAGTTAGAATTATATTTAGTTCAAATGCAGTAAAAGTTAGTGCGTGAGATTAGGAAAAGAGTTAAAGCAAAGGTTAAAACTAGGGGTTTATTAGCGCATGTAAGGTATTATTGGTAAGATTCACTAGGTTTTTTTCTCTAATTATATGTATTCATGGACAGTTCATTTATGATCCGCTCGATCTATGTCATTAATTTTGTTCAGTTTTTACGGAGCATTTTGGAGCAATGAGCAAATTGGGACAATACATAAAACGACCAATTACGAAATCGAGATGCTTCAGCTACACTATGTTTAGTACATAATCACCAACTAATACCTTGATAAATTTCAAACATGAATACAATGGAAATGATTTTCACTAAAAACGCAAATTATATGCATAGTGTATTATGTGAAAGGTTACGATATTGAAATGGACAATTTCTCTCTTGGGAGTACTTTTCACCCAGCCTCGTAAAGAGTTAAATTCTCATTAAAATGCCATTGCCTGCTCAACGTCCTGTATAATGGTACCGTTATACCGGATAAAGGGGTAACACTTTCACGGTTTCAACAATAGTATTCAACGGACATTGATCATGTTTGATAGAGGGTAGAACGATGACGTAAAACAAAGTTGTATCTTATTTCCCAACGGATAATGTCGTTGAACGAAAATAGACTTATTACCACAAAATACGTGAACCATTCAAAAGAAAACAAATTTGTAGAAGGTATTTTTATCGAAGGTGAGATGAACTTCGTGATTTTTCTGTCGACCTGAATATTTTTGCAATGCCTCAATATCCACAAAATGATGGCATTTATGTTGTGCAAACGTGAGCTGTGGTTTCGAGGTGAAAAGAAAGGGACCTCTGTGTTTTTCATATGCAGTTTTGTGATGTGTAGTGTGAGTGGGTGACAGCTTCTTCATTTAAAAATACGAAAATACTGAGTTACCTTTTTGACATTATTATTGAGTGCTTTTGGTAATTAGTTAAAATCAAAACATCGTATGAACCAGAGGATATTATTTAGTGTAATTAAAAAGGAGAAACCATCGATCAAATCCAAATCGTACCTTAGTTTTTTGTTTTGACAAGCGCTTTGATTTTTCTATAATATATACATAAATATGAATATATCTATCTCAACTTACATGTTGATCAATTGCTCTGTAAATGTTCGTAATGATGTCTATCAAAGTTTATTATCAAATTTTGTCAGTCAGGCTGTTGATCGATCAGATGGTCGATAATTATATTCAATTGTTATCGGATAATTGAATTTAGATTGACACATATTTTCTGTCTCTGGTGATGCATATGGAAATATTTCTCTGTATAACATGCTGTCATGTTTTCAATCCTAAGTATATAGCATTCCTGGATCATGGCGTCATTTAAACTATCGTCAACAATAGTCTTACACTCCTTCCAAACATGACCTAATCCTGCGTGGTATAAAGAACCCAAAGAAATATCAAATTTGTCGACTTTTTTGTGGTTAAAATGCAATTTGGTCCTGCAAATAAAAGTTGAGCATTGATTTACGAGGATCAAGTTTATTACCAAGCCCGCCATCCACACCAAGACTTGACTTGGTCGATTGGTAGTCTGTGACCGCAACAAATATTATTATCACATTACCTCTCTCTTCCATCCTCATCTTCATACCCAGACTTTGAAAGAACCATTTCATTCTTCTCTATTTCCCCCTTGTCATACTTTTTGTCTTCATCACCAAATCTTTAAGGATGAAGTGATAGGGTTCTGATTGGAGATTCTTAAAGATACTTAAAGATAGTTTGATCGAAAGGTCATCGTCACTAAATGTTTTTTATTTTTCATAAAATCTAGCTTTAAGAGGAAGTGAAAGATGAGTTTGCAAGTTAAAGACGCAGTGATGGACCGTTAGAAAATGAAGAATATTTGAGCAAAAATGTATTAAAAATGATTAGGCCTAACAGATCTGTTGCGTGATAAAATGATACAGTTCTTGAGATATTACGTGCATGGGACTATCAGATAAGCATAATACTTGTCAACCTATAGTATAGAGATTGCGTTAAGAACAAGTTCATCTTATTCATATTGTAGACGAAAGTCTGAAATTGTAGATGACCTCTCTAACAATGGCCAGTTGGCCACCATAGTAAAGATGTCTTGACCTTGGCATTGCTTTCTCGGTCATCTTGTGTCATGGACAACCAAGGATGCTTGAAGTTCAGTTTGAGGTCTTTGTCCCTCGATCATCTCGGTGTCGCCACGGTGGTTGAGACATATAAAGGAACCCTTTCTTTGAGGTGTATAAACGTCACATCATAAAAAAAGATGACGAGATTTACGACGGAGACATAAAACGCAACTCAAACATGTGCCAGATTTGTCTCCAGATCGTAATATTCTAGCTACTTTTTTTTTTTACAGCGGCTGTCTACGAGCAAGGGATCCGTCCAATCCGGTTGACAAATAATAAATAAACGTTTTCTTCTACATGTATTTTGTTCTTATCCCCCGTATAGTAGCGAGAACTCGAGTGAACCCTCCAATTATTTGTTGTAATGCTAGTAAGATTGATACTTGTTTATTCCTTGATCTGTGTTTCTAATCATTCCAGTAGCCATCACAATGAATGTATGACATATTAATCAAATCCTTTTAGCAGGGCAAATGTGCCCTTTTCTTCGGCAATAATTAAGCGGGAAAGTGACTTTTCTGTAAACAGAAGCTTACTTGGGAAACAAATTAAATGCTCCTCCGTTTGAGCAACGTTTTTCACATACTTTCTCCATCTAACGCTGTGGAAATGAATTACTATAGCATCTCACGTCGTGGATAATTTGTATATATAGGCAGATTCTATCCCGCGGATAACTCCTACGAGTGATACTAATTTGACGTGTACAATGCTAATCTGCTTAATAAATAAGCAGGTTTTCGACTTGATTTTTCCTCTTTTATTTTGTCAAAGTTGTTTCTCCATGACGTCACCTCATTGTATTGGCTGTCAATCACGTAGGAGAGTTTTCTGTTGTTTTGTCTGGTGAATATGTGCTACAGCTGTTACAGGTGTCATTTAGAAAGAGGGATGTGTAGAACTGAATGAGATTACAACAACGATTTAAGTGTAATGAAATAAATTTTACAGGCATGTCAGGAATTCACGACATTTTTTATATTATGCAGCTTAATTCATTGATATTTGTTGCCGAGTGTATTCAATCGAACTTCAATCTGTTATCTATAGCTTCGTCTTCATATTTATCTCTTATCTGATCATAATTATCGATAAATCACAGAAATTAATATTGGACTTCATGGATTCAATAGAAATTGGTTGATCAGTAAAGGTGTGACCGTAACGTAATATATACTATTTTTACATAAAAATATTAATTCATCCTGGTATATTTTAGAAATACCTTGATAAACAAACACTTTTAACGTCCTCCTTTTTTGTTAATCACTTCTTTCTTTAGAATTAAAGAAGTTTACCTGTAAGTCGATGACGAGAAGAAATGGAATGTTTCATTGTGATCTGTCTGAGTCACGTCAAGGAAATGTTGAATTCTAGAGGCATGCGCCGTGTCTCAGCTACACGATTATTGCTCCACTTTTTCCCGCCAAAATCTTTTTTAGCTGTTACCCATTTTCGATAATGGTGGTTAGATTTGACCTATAATAATTGGGAAGGGGAGGTGATAAGTATCTAGCAAGTATAAATGTGGGTTTTAAATGGGAGTGAATTGTTCCAAAAAAGATAGTTTCAATATTATTATGTCAACGTCGAGTCGTCTCTTCATTAAAGTAAAAAGTCTAAATGCAATCAGCTATGAATTCGAAAAACTCATGATCGCTAGTTCAATTGGCTTTTTATTCATTTAAAACTCAGGTTACAACGATTTCTTGAATTTCTGTCACTGTGACAACAAAATAATGGGCAATTATTTGTAAGCTCGCAATTGGTAAACAGTGACTGGTTTATGAAATCTCGATGATGTCTCAGGTAAAATGTTGTGTTTATTCAAATTTTACCCATTTAAATATAAAATGAAGGAGTACCTTGTTAAAGAAAATTGCCTTAATGATAATATATTGTTATCTTGCTATTTTATTACCGAGAGACGAGAGAGGGAGAGGGGGAGGGGAGGAGAGAAAGAAGGAGACGGAGAAAATGAATGAACTAGATGAAAGATATAAATAAATGGACAGACTGAGTACATCACATAGCGAGTAATATGCATGGTTGTTCATGTTCAGTGATGAATTCACATTCACGAACCACTTCGACATTTGATCTCTGGTCTCGAGTACAGTGGTTTCCGAGCCAAACCTTTTTTTATACCAGTATGCACTTTTAAACTCCATCATTCGTCTTTGGTATCATAGCTCTCTTCTTATTCGTCTGGAAATTAATGGATTAGTAAATGAATTTGATGCCAATAGCCTGTGGGTTCGTAACTAATTATGACAAGTCTTCATTTTAATAAAATACCCTGCTCGCATTACACATGACAGCATCATCATTAGGAAGGTAAGCTATGCATACAAGTCATGTGCAGAGGGAAGATTTATCGTGGGGCACCCATCTTCCTTTCTCTCTTGTTTTGTCCTTCACAATGCGATAGGGGCACGTGCCCTCTAACACGTTGCTACACATTTTTTAAAAATATGAATCAGATATAGTTGACCCCTAAGAAAGAGAGAAACAAAGAGGGAAGGCTATCTTGAATTTATCGTCTAAAGGAAGTTAATAGTTAAAGACATGTGAGTTTTTTTTAATACAGAACGTGGCATTGAACTTGTCAGAAAAGAAGATTGCAGTTATAATAAGTTTTACTAAATAAAATAGATCTATACCCTTAAAAAAAATTGAAATAAGTTGCATTTCAACTTCAAATAGGCTATGATAAGAGTTAGGTCCAGACAAGATTTCTATTTAAAATAAAATATCCTGTTTTAATTCAGATGATATCTGAACTTATCACTCGGCAGTCAACAAATCACGAGTTTTTCGCGTATTTCCTTTCTACAAATGTTATATCCTGGAGAGAAACATCACAAATTGTCAAGATACGTCAACGTTTGAAGTCTAGTCTAGTTTTCTCGTCCAAACTGCAAAAATACGAAATGACAAATCTGTCCCCATATACCACCAATGCAGTTAACATAATATCCCATTCACTAGAATTCCAGCAGTAGAAATGTAAAATTTGCCATTTTGTAAGAAAAGGAGCTTTTGTACGATATCTTCTGTTTTTTCTTTAAAATGTTTTAAGACGATAAATGAACTTTTGTTAACAGCCTTAATCATAATTTTAGAAAATTATCATCCTAGATGATCTTGATATATATAAAAAATGGGAAAATGGTAAAAAAAAAAAGAAGTTGCCCTGACTGCTCTTTAGAAAATCTAACAGCTTTACTAAGTATGAGAATGTTTATTTTGTATGAATTTCATATTTCCTTTTATTATTTCTAAGCCATCGGCAAAACATATCAAAATCTATGCCTTAATCCCATCAGGAATCTCTTTAATTTGTGTCACTTTTTTGTCATTACCGACCAAAGTCAACACGTGCACATTAACTCCACCCCGCACTCCATAATGTGACCGGTTCATCTGTTCGGATGACTTTCAGCCAAATTTCAGTCGAATCTGGCTGATGAACTCACGTAAATCATCATTTTTTTTATCATTCTTCCCGTGGGGTGTCATCGTTTTAATTACTCATCGCAATATCTGCTGCCTTGGAGTGAGTGCAAACTGAACTGACTCTAATCGCAGCAATCAATCAAACACACAACACTCTCGAGATTGGAAACGAAAATCACGCGGGAAAAATGTCAGCGGAAATGAGCGAGGAAATTTTTAGATAATCATGCAGGAAAGATTGTGGAAGAATTTTGAATTTCTCGAGGGGTACATCACATTCGGTATTATATCATAGTGAAAAAATTGTGTCATTTATAACATCCTTCACGTTTCAAACATAACTTTGGGCCACAGTGGGGTATTCAGCATAGGGTAATGCCTAGCAGGATGTGTGACCATTTCCTGTTAAAATATAGGCTAATGACAATATCTACAACCTGCAAAGGTAAAATCAAGCAGGGCTGACAAAAGATATACTAAATTATGAATCGATTCGATTAGGGATCAATTAGATAATTATCTCAACAAGAATTTGATTCAACAATAAAAAAATAGGGGAAGAAAAGATTGAGAGAAAATGTACTCTCCTTTGTGTGGGTGGGTTTAGTAATTATCGAGATGAGTGACCAGGTGAAATGATTTATGGAGCATGAATTGGAATGAGGCAAAACTACTGTCCATCTGATCCATTCTGACTGTTTATACGTGTCTATGATCAGGCTAAGCATGAGCTACGTCGTGTAAATACAACATTAATCAAAATAAGGTTCAAGCGATTTGGCTCTTTCTAAACCAGTGCAGCATATAATGATTAGAACATAGAAGGATAGAACATGAAGGAAAAAAACGAGTCACATTTTTTAATCAAAGGGGTCAAACGGTGCTGCAATTTTGTCATTTATCTTCATCGTACTTTTGAATTTAGGCATTTTCGAGTATCTTCGTCAATGAAATATCATATTTTAACAAATTCAATAACCGGGAAATGCAAATTACTTTATATGCTGGAAGTACTTAAGCCTAATTTCACACTGGTACACCTTTCCCTTCTCATAATAGCCGGACATGTCAAATTCATTGGTTCGTTATTATTCAACGTTTATGCATTTGTCAGTTGTCAACGTTGTCATCTTGTGGTATCGTTGGCTAATTGTTTGGGCGCCGTTTTAATTCAATTACTGGAGTAATATTGATTGTGATACCACCCATTCTAATAGGGGAAAGTAATCATTGGGGTTTGTCATAATTGGTCTCTAATTCTATAACCGTCTTTTAAAAATGAACGTGAACTAATCTGAATAGGCCTAAGCATTACTAAACGCCAAATCCACAGGAATAAGAAAATGGCCTGGGAACATTTAAAGGTATTCATCTCTTTCTCTCTCTCTCTCTCTCTCTCTCTCTCCCCCCTCTCTCTCTCTCTCTCTCTCTCTATCCCTCTCTTTGATACCCAAATTAATGCTTTATGTAAGGGTTTACCGGGTAATGTTGAAGGAATATGGTACAAATCTGCTATTACTTCGTAAGTTACATGTAACTCCCATGGAATAATATCAAAATTAATATCATATGGCATGGTATTGTAGGAGAACTTCTAAAAGGAAATCAACAATGAAAACTGTCTGTCTAATAAGATGAATTCGACACATTTTTAATTTGTTTTATATCTGATGTTTGGGTTTTTGAGGAAACCAAATTGTTGTTACCCAAGGAAATTTGTATTTGTCACTAAAACCTTGACTTTGACTTGCACTAAATTTCTTATACTTGTGGAATACACCAAATATAAAGTATCAATGTTTGCAACAACAATAAACCCGTATCGAATCCTTAAACTCTGATCAAATGGAATAATGTCGCTTCGCCTTGTCTTCTAAATTCAAACATTGAAAAAGAAAGCATATTTTATCACGATAAACATGACATAGTGATACGTTGGCCTGATGCAAAGACTTACAAAATTTGAATTTGCGGGTTAGAGAGCGATCACTACGATCAATACCGATCCATCATCGTTGTTCTTTAATTGGGTCGAGCGTAAATAACGGAAATTAATCGAGGAAAGCATTTTGAACGAATTAGCTAGTAGTCTGCTGATCGAATTTGGAAAAAACGAGGGCTTTTTAAATTTCCGACGAGCAAGTTCAAGCACATGGAAAGTTGTTTTTACTTGACGGTCTTACGTTTAAAGATGCCTTTTTGGGACCGTTTTTAGCACTTTATGTGTACACATTAAATTGTTAAGAGTTCGTATCTATTTTAAATGTTGTTATTTTGTAATTGACTCCCAGATTTAAATGATAGTATCAATAACAATGGTGATAAGCTTAGACTATCTGACACTGAATATTTTGAAACAGATGAAACATGGTTTAATGATTTTGTGATGATCAAAGCTAATGTTGGTGAACATATTAGTTTCATATCAATATATTTTTGGTTGTTTATTTTGTCCTTTGATGTAACATTTCACCCCTCTACCTATCTCTCCCATCTCAACTCAAGATCAAATATTCACACGTACATGCCACGATGGTCACTACAGTGCTATATTTTCTAGCTGAATAGAACTAGCGCCATCTCTCAACTTACCGAAATGTCCAATTTGTATATTGTCTGTGTTTTTCGATGACAACAGTATATTATCGATATGATAAAATGTAAAATATTCGCTTTCAATCATTGAAGTAAACTTTCTTGTGCATACTAGATGTTGTACAAATTTCTGTAGCTTTTTATGAGTATGGATGGTACGAGCCTTGGAGGTACAGAGAAGAATTAAAGAATGGATGTCAGAAGATATCCTCCAAACACCTATCAATAAACGCATAGAATAACAAATGCTTTTGAGATGATGAGATAAGGTGGAATAACCAACAGATAGGCATCTCACATTGTTTGGATGTTGAACTTCTTCGCATTATGGGACATTCTTTTGCCAATCACTCCGGACAGCCATAGGTTATGTGACTATACAACATTTGTATGACAGAAACGCTCATTATTCGTCCATTTCTTTTGCTTTGCGCCATAGTTTTATTCAACATTTCTGTAGTTCAGTCTTGTATCAGCCTTTTACACTAATGTTCCTTTCTTCGTCAATACACGATTGGATGTTTACGATGATTGGCATGTCTCTTTGTTCTATATAATCCTTCAGTTCAATATAAAGTATTTCGTTTCACATCTTGAATCAAAACTAGAGCAGACCACGTCCAGATGCAGACGATAGAGAGTTCATTTTTCGGCGCCAATATTTGCGATAAAGAATAATCGTCTGCTGATCGTTATCGTGACACCATAATACTCAACTGATGTACGCAGTGTTTCTACTTCTTTTCCATCTATATTTTTCAGCACTGACTTATGATCGGATTAAGGTTCAAAAGTTTTTGCTTTTAAATCAGTCTGCGTCACACCAGACATTCATGTAATTTACTTAGAACTCATGTCGAACCCCAAAATGTGATAAATGATCACATGATCACATCACATGATCGTCATGTTGGACAACACAATGTGGATATAACATGAAGAAATGTCAACAGGATATTATCGCGATCACGAAGATGAGATTTGTCTCCTGCCCTGGTCGTCAACCTCACAAACTTTCATAGTAACTGGCGCCAAATTATGAAATCATAAAACCATGTATTTAATGGTAAAATAACATTTTCAAGAAGGTCACTATAGTTTCAAGCTGCAAATGGAATGGAAAGAAGGAAGACTGACCAAACATTTCGTGTTAAAAAATAAGAATGTTAAGGTCATTATTTATTTTGGCAAATAGATTTTAGCGTTAAGCAGTATATTATTTCCCATCATTTTCAGGCCTACAAAGCTTATTAAAAAAATTAATCAAAAATGACGATCGATGACAGAAAGGTCCGATATAGCATTCTATACGAGCCGAACAAACACACAAATTAACAAACAACTCATATAAAAAAAAATGGGAGGCACCTGGAGGCTGTTCCAAAGACTGGAGCTGTTACTATAAGGACAAACCATTGATATTACCTTTAAGAACCAGCCCATATACCCACTACTTGCCTATACGAAGTAGAACCTGCCTAAAAATGTCAAAGTATAAGCGTGATTCGCTCCTCTTTCATGGCCCATCGTGTCCCAAATTTCCCCCTCAAACCTGATCAATCATCACGGTTACCGTTAGTCGTTATAATCTCACATTTTCATCTCGACTTCCAAATTTTCCCCTCCGTATTTCTGTGTTTGGTTGGTGGCTTTCAATCATCGAGGCAGGATCAAATGATTAGCATTAACCTTGACGTAAAATGGCGAGAAACTAACTGTAGGAGCGACAAGTTCCAAGTCCCTAGAAAATAAATCACACTATTATACTACTCTATATTTTGCAAGAAAATACGTACTTGTGACGAAAGCATCTACTCATGACAGATCCAAGTAGTCATCGAATATATATTATATGTTAAGATATTAAGAATAAAGCGTACACGTGTTGAGATCACATGGAAATATTAGTACTCTTTCCAGTTTTGCTTGAATGGTATACTAACTAGTAAACGATAGTTCTCTATTAAATACAATTTTAACAGATCAACTTGTCTGTAAGCTGTAATGTGTTTGTCTGTAAACTGTAATGTGTTTTTGAAAAAAAATTGTATTGTGTTTTTGAAATATGCAGACATTTTAATACAAAGCGGTTTCAGCAATGATTATAGCTATAAAGTAATAAATATTAATACACTGATGTCACTGCCATACAATGAACAGTCTAAAAGAATGAAACAATGGAAATATATTCGCTGACATGTAGAATTATATTCGTACTAAACCCTCAAATCGTATCTCGTTGACAGATCCAAAGAAAGTTCACAGCCGAAAGTTCTGGATTTTCATTCTGCAAACAATGAATTATTATTCTCTTCTTTATTAGGCCTTGTTTAATATTCTTCGAAAAATGACTGGGAGCGTTTTCGCGTGTCGACCTTGTCGTTTACACGCGCGCTCGCTTGACGTGCAACAACCATACCGTGTAACGGGGTGACGATAGCAAGGGTTACTAGCTAGGCTTTAGCAACAGAAAAGTTTGAGAAGAAGTTAGTAAAATTTAAAAAATATGTAAACACTAACCGAGGACTAAGATATGTCAAATTTTTTATGTAAAAGTGATTTACATTTCTTTCATTGTTAATTGGTATATAATCAGATAGGCCTATCAAAAGGGAATTTTAAACTGCCATGAAGTAGATAATAGACATTGTGCACCAAACAGAGGAAACTTATAAAAGAGAGGAGGTGGGGAATTCTTAATCACTCAGATAAAAGTCAAAATATCTCGACCTTAAATGAACCGACGACTGGTACTAGAGTCTATCATCGAAAATGACAAGGAGTAATTTAGCTGGTCGAAGAGCGCAGACGTGACTTCGAATGAGAGGCGGTCGATGAACCTATACCAAATGTCAGGTCAACTTTAAAAGTTTCCAATTAGTCATTCCTTGTGCTGAATTAAGTATGATCTAAACACCATCGGTTGTCTTTCATCGGTGAGAATTGAAATTGATTGGAAATTGAATAATTACAGACAATTCTACAAATACAGCTCTACTTGAGGGGAGAGAACATTTTCCAAGTGATGTAGGAGAAAGTTCTCTCCATTAAGTTATGGGTGTAAAAAGTAGAATGTGCCTCAGAAAATTAATTAATCATAAGAACTGTTTGATAACGCTATTCCATGTGTTACTTCAGTTCATATACTCAATGGTTATATTTCTAAATCATCATAATTCTTTCTTAATCGATTTCTTTTATTTGATTGACAGAAAATTGAAAAGCTCTCAGTTAATTATGAATAATGTGTTTTTTGAAAACATCTGCATATCTATTTACGACTAAAAATAAACATTTAAGACATAACTTTCGTTGTAAAACCTTTGTGTGTGTGTGTGTGTGTGTGTGTGAAATTTTACACCAAATTAAGGATGATTAATATCATTATTTTTCATTTCTTACAAAGATGGCACTTGTATATAAAGCAACATAATGTTTGGAAGAAGAAAAAAAAAAGTCGAAAAAGAGACTTAACCTTTTTACTCTTACTATGATTTTGAATAAACTTTTGTTTTGTTTGTTTCGGTCCCCAATGTGTAATGCTATGTTTCGTTTGGTTTTATTTCCACGAACGATGGCGCAGGAAGACAACGCACTTAGCAAGCTAGGAGCATGTTCCGAAACGTGTAAAACAATCACTTAGAAAAAGCTTTCTGATTCTCTCTTAGCTTACCTATCGTCTGCTCAAATAGATTTGATTTCTGCTCTTGTTTTCCCGCTCTACTTACTGCCCACGTGACAAGCATTCAGAATGGTCGTTTGTCTCTGTTCATTGTACCCACAGAGGAGAACAGTATTAGGGGGATTTTGTTTTGCAGGTGAATTCTCCTGATACATCAAAATCGAAATAGGCTCGTTGAAAATGAAACAAAATGATGACTGTAGCTATATTTTCAATTTGCATTTATTCTACGTGTTGCATCAATCAATCCAATACATGATTCCATATTCTTACATATCTCCATATCTCTTGTTGTTTCCTTCTCTATCCAGGGTACTGAGTTTGACAAGCTTCGTGGATGTTTCTGAACATAGATGAATTCGCGTGAGAGATCGAACTCGTTGTCATGCTGGAGGCAATCTACCTATAGCTCTGTCATCATCTGTCACGTCCGCGCTACCGTCCCGTCAAACATTTTCCATTTCCCCGCCATTCCAGTAGACTCGATCAAAAAACTAGAGGCTAAAATTGTCAAATTTTGTTACTTTTTTGGGATCGTATCTTTGATGAATTTTTTACATTCCTTCCTTCACTGACTGAAGTATGTTGAATAATGCTATTTCCCGTTAACTATGTGATTTGGAAATACTATCTGTTTTGGGTTTAAACAAATTCTACATAAACTATGCCGAAAGAAATGTCAGAAATAAAGGAACACACAGTAATTTGAGCCACACATGCATCGATAAATAAACATTAGGAAATATGCTGTATAGATCTATCGACTTGGGATAAATGAAAGACTTAAACTTTAAAAGGTTTACTTTTGTTTTTCATGCTCGGATTATTATGCCGCTCTCTGATGCAGGAAGTATCACATCATATTTGTTAGATTTGTTTTGCTGAACAATATTCCCACTTTACANTGATTTGGAAATACTATCTGTTTTGGGTTTAAACAAATTCTACATAAACTATGTGGAAAGAAATGTAAGAAATAAAGGAACACACAGTAATTTGAGCCACACATGCATCGATAAATAAACATTAGGAAATATGCTGTATAGATCTATCGACTTGGGATAAATGAAAGACTTAAACTTTAAAAGGTTTACTTTTGTTTTTCATGCTCGGATTATTATGCCGCTCTCTGATGCAGGAAGTATCACATCATATTTGTTAGATTTGTTTTGCTGAACAATATTCCCACTTTACAAAGAAGATGTCCTGATTAATGGGACTATATTTCTACTTGTAAAATGGAAACATCGGTGATTTGTGCAATCAAAGTGTGGTAAATTGCTTTGCTGGATAAGATACGGTAACATTTGGAAAGGACAGTATATATCCGGATCTATCTTGTTGCAAGTGACTGAACATGATTATGGTACGGGTAACTGCTCGTGACGTCATATCAACGGGACCACTCCTATCGACAATCACAGGTAAGCTTAAATTCATTTATTGGTTTTTGTTTTTAATAGCTCAGATTCAAATTAATTTTTACATTTCCACTTAATATGTATTATCATATTTTGTCATTCAAGGCACTTATTTGATGCAGAGGCGTCTGTCTTAAGGAACATACATGACATGGCTCAAGAAACATTTTCATTTGACCTTTCATTGACTTTTAAATTTAATGTCCATCTTTATTATGATAATAAGATGGAACCAATATCTCTATGAAGAAAACCCTTGAGAAAATATGAAAAGAAAACATTGCAAGGTCGCAGGTCTGTTTCTCAATATTTTGATACCTCAGAGGGGTCAAATTGGACCTTTTCCTGCAATTTTTTTGTGTTCACCATCCATTGGTCATAACGAAATGATATCTTCTAAACCATATTCAGTGAGGACCACCATGCTATATCACTGCTGGACCGACGGTATGGTGGCGGTAAGTCGCACATTAGAAACGGTAGGGGTTCTGACCGCACGTTATAACCTTCTTCACCACAGTTGTCGCGGTTTTGTCATACGCGTTATTATCCTCTTGATATTTTGAGGACGCAGTAGGGTGCTAACTTCAGCGTGATTTCTCGTCAACATGACTGAATACAAACACCATGACGGCTACATGTTACATACCAAATGCATGAGTGTGATGATGTTTTAGTAACACTTTCATTTCTGCCACGGTAACATGAAATGATGATAACTAGGTAGAAACAGTTTATATTTCGGATGAAAATTGACAGCGTGCGGTCAAAAGACTACATTGGAATCGTGTCAAACGGGTGAGAATGCTGATTATGATGATAATTTGCCAAAGGGCTTTTCTTGAAACTCGTGATTCCGTCCTTTGAAGGTTGTTGATTAGGTTTAAAACAAATGAAAGCATACAAAATTGCTTCATATCGAGTTAAAGGTATGAATAAGCACACACTGACACACATACACCAACAATAACAAATTAAAATAAAATATTTGTAACAGGATGATGAAACTGGTCAGCTTAGTGAATAAGTGGTTGCTTGGGTACAAAAATCGAAAGGTTTTTGACTTGACCAATAAGAACGCAAAACATTTTTTTGATGAAAATAATAATAACGAATGCGTTCTCACCTAAGTGTTGATCAATATAGTGCGTAATATCCATAATATATAAACGTAATATTTATGCTTCCTTGAAAGAATGGGGAAAAAATATTGCCTATTTTGAGAGTTTCATTTCCACTCTAACTCTGAGAATAAGAACCAGGAATTCGATTGCAGTCTCATCACGGTTTTCCTGATAGTGACCTAATTTTGAACTTGTTACATCCATGTCGGAGCAGACGACACGGTCAGGCGATAATTAATCGCATCAATCTTCATTATTCTCTTTTCCCGCCAAATATGGCTGTAACTTGTGCAGGGTTCCCCTCTTCGTATGTACAGATGGATTGAAGCGACCTTTTAATGATTACCTTTCTCTCAATTCGTGGGCCTGTGACGTAGAAACGGACGTTATTTTCAGGCATCGGTATATTATGTCAAGAGTTGATCAACAACTTGGAGAAAAAATGAATTATCCATTTAACACCTACGAGCTTCAAACGTTATACGAATTTATTATTATAGTTTTGTTCACCTACGACATGTCTTTGTTTCTAACTAAAATTAGCCATTTCTTTTACCCGCGTTTTCTGGGTCATCCAATAGAATTTTAGTCTGATTTTGATTCATTTTATTTCAGCTGTTTATAGTTTAGATATCATTAAATCTGTTATTGCTGTTATAACTTACTTTGTAATGGAAAAAGAATGGGCATGCCTCTAATCATCCCCTTTCTCTTATTGAGTCGACACCAACATCAACGCTAGCTCGCTTTTAATCTTGAGGAAATTCTATTCTTACCTGTGTGATAGTTGCCCGTCATCATTATGCCTAGGCGTTGGCCACTACGATGTAGGAACAGGAGTTATGGTTAATTGGTATTCTACTTTCATTACCGGTGAATATCCGATTCTGAATTTAGAGTACATTATATCTCCAAATTACTTTCAAATGACTACTTGTTTATTCAATGTTAAATCAAAATCAATGTTGAATCAAACAACCTTTTTTGTTAATGTCATTTTTCATGAAGGAGATGTTGAAAGAAACCATATGCGTATAAAAGCCTATATAACCACTTTCAAACTACGGTTATGCTATATACATTGAGTACACAAGAGAAATGTGCTCTATCGTCATAATCGTTGAGTTCATGTGACCCGCTTTTAAATTTTAGACAAGAAGCAAGGGTGCTTGAAATGTAATAACACAACACTAAATTTGTATTATTAAGGACTGAGACTTAATACCAACCCATGCCACCAAAATGAATGCTTTACATCATATTTCGTGGAAACATACTTCTGGATGTATATGGATCATCTTTGAAACAATATAACAAGTCTTATTCATTTGTTTTCTACCTGTGCAATGCTCATTGCATACAGACAGCCCTGGTATGTCTGTGGTCGTGAATGCAACTCTTAAAGAGTGGTTTTTACTTTGAGCGCGCCAAAAGTTAAGTGCGAAGAGAGCGAATCTTCAATTACGGTGATCTCAATTTGGAGTAAAACGATTGACTGTCACCTGGATAAAAACAGACAGAACTAGAGCGAAACAACATTCAGTTAATTACTTTCTATATCTTCATTCTTTCTTTCCGAGGTCTTGCGAGATACAGTGCACAAGGCAGTAATTACGGGTGAGAAATTACCGGACATTTGGGTCATTAATAAGAAAAGTGATATGAGTCAATGAGGTGACTATCAGACGTTTGGCCTATTTATCTTCCATTAAAGTGTAACATTATCTCTCATGTTTAGATAGGATCGATGCTTTCTATTTAGTGAATTGAATTATGACGGCATCTATACTGAAGCTGGGTCAAGTATCGCTTAAAGCCAGGAGGATGTTGCTTTTCCTAGAACACATCGGCTCAATTCCCACCTCCATGCATCATTTTGTGTCAGTCTACAAAATTCGATAGTGTACCATCAACGACTGATTTTCAATAAATAAAACGATGTTTGTTTAATTTCTTTGACGTGAATGCAAAAATATACTTTCCCTCATTGTATAAATCATAATACATAATTGAAAATCAGTATTGCACGCTTCATTAATGGTTCATAGTTGTACAGGGGTAAAAATTAAAAGACGAACTATAAATCATTAATTGACAATGGCAGGTCGTTGACCTAAATCTCATTCATTAGCAACCAAAACCTGTACCATCTTAATGTCTGCTGTAAGATATCGTCAATCTGAGCTTACTCAAGCGAACATCTCCTCCAGACGTTGACTTCTATCGATAAAATTCTGACATCAATTTCCCGCTCTTTCTGGTTGTTACCCACAGGCACTTCCTTGTAACATCCTAGTACAACTTCCCGATACTAGTTTGAGCTTGCTGTCGAAGTTTCGTTCTTCCCATTATGTCTGGTGGCCATTCGCTTACTCACTCTCATTCATCAGTTATACCATGGACCTACTATGGTTTTACAGAGAGCTAAAGTGAAGAAAGGAAGGGGTTATTCATTGACATGACAACAGGAGAACCAACTATTCTCTTTCCATGTCAGTTTTGATTTCCCCCTTTATTTTCAAGTCAAGTTGAAAAGTTTGGTGAAAATGTGTATGCACTTTCCTAAGAATACAGTGCTAGTGTTCATTGTATAAGGGAAACTTATCACCATGTATATTTGAATAAAGTGATTTTTATTTTTAAAGTGTTTACGATGCTAAACTACTGTTGAGTAATTAATGATTAGTTATCAGTGACGTAACTAGGCCTGGCAGACACACCTATACCCTTTCATGCTGCTTTGCTATCGTACCTAGTCATGAAGGACAATGACCTTTCATTTAGAAAGGATGTTCCCGCCCTTTTTTGGAATTATATGCTTGTTCTTACAGTATGTGTATGTAGATGTCGTACATCCTCCCACATATTACCTGTCGCCCTTCCCTCTCTCTCTCTCTCTCTCTCTCCCTCCCTCTCTCCCTCTCTCTCTCTCTCTCTCTCTCTCTATCAGTCTCTCTCTCGCCTTCACCCTACACCCCCCTTTTAAATGTTTGAACCAATTTACCACAACATGATTAGATACCAGTGATCTAAATATATTTCTACCTCTCAATTATTAAATACAAACGTGCAGATAAATAAACCTTTTAGCATGCTAAATTGTGAGTTATCTATTAAATGATAGATTTTTGTCGGCATACCAATCAAACTAAATAAATATTATGAGATTTAAAAATCCTCAGTGTTCAAGAAAAAATTGTGCAGGGTTTTACCTATTTTCCTTCATGCAATTTTGTGTAAGTTCCTTGAAAGTTCTCAATTGTAAATAAGAATGATAAAATGAATATTTAAAAGTAATGCCGTATTGGATTACATGAGTAGGTAGGTGTTCGGAGCTTTGAACAGTCTACTGGGAGATAAGGACGGTTCTTTCTTTAAATACCAGAGTAAATCTTCATCTTTGAGTGTCGGCGCGGTCAAGATTTGTTGCCATGGAAACAAAATCGTGAAGAAGTGACCAAAGCCTACGATCAATCCAGGATTGGGGTGTCGAGAGAGGGTGAGGAGGAGAAGAAGAGAGGAACGAATAGATAGAGTGAGAGGGAGAAGTGAAATCGAAATATTAAAAGAAAAAGAAAGGGAGAGGGAAGAGGGAGAGAGAACCATTGAGACAGAGAAAGAGAATGAGATAGATAGATATAAAAAAGGGTGAAAGTAAGAGACAAAATATAAAGATAAATAGAAAAAAAAATGGATAAATGGTTGGAATTTTAGAGAGAGAGAGGGGGAAGAGATATAGAGGGGAGATAAAGAGAGAAATTGATCGATCGAGAGAGAGAGAAAGCTTGTAAGGGAAAGAGAAAAATAGAGGGAGAGAGAGAACTTCAGCGCCATAAATGCTTGGACATTACTTTCAAATCTGTTTCAGAGCTAGCTCTGTCATCAAGTTTAAGATGAAATAAGCCAAGAATACGCCTACGGTTTTTTTTTTTTTTGGGGGGGGGCGGGGGGAGCTGAAATAAGAAAAACGTGAAGCGATTTTGTATATTTGCTGGTGATAATTTTAAGGATTTGTATTTTTCGCGGTATCAAAATAAGGATTGCCGATGTCGCATGCTTGGGAATAATGAAACTGTCTGTATTTTCGTGTTTAGGATCAACCGATTTCTCAAATGGCGTTTCCATGTCTAGGTCTCAATCCCTTGCAATTGCTTTATTTTGGGTCATGACTTTTTGTGCTTGTGTTGATTATGTCTCTTGAAGGACATGGTAATTGTGAATATTAGAAACTACCTTTCGTTTGTGAACAATTTGGAGCGAGATAGTGATACTTCTAGTCAGAGTTCTTTTATTGTGTGGAGTACGAAACTTTTAAACGATATGAAGACAGGAGTGTGTGGTTTACCCTATACTCTTCATAATTTGCGAGTCAGAATCAGTGCAGGCAAAATTTCAAACCAACACGGGGCACTGTCTTGTGAATGACGTTATAAACATTACTAGTCAAGTCGGCCATGATGCATGATCGATGAGTGTACATTCATTATGTTCATGAAAATGTGAAAGGAGCTTCAAATAGCGAAGAGCAAGGAGAAAGAGAGATAGGGGAGGAGGGAGAAACAGAGGGGGGGGGGGGAGAGAAAGTGAAAGAGGGAGAATTGATCGTGACGTTTAATTTGGACAAGGAACGATATGATACACTGTACATGAAGAAGTAATGATAAAATATTATGTATCATATCGATGGAGTTTATTAGGCAATTTAGTGGACGTGAGAAGAGGGAGGAGGATGGATAATTGGAGTGGAGTACCTAGGAAATATGAAGTGAAAGACAAGGAGTAGTTGAAAAGGGATTAGGAGAAAGGAAGAGAAATCTCGACTCGCGAGCAGTTAATCAGGCTGCCTCAGTCATCATTGATCTGACCAGGGTATGGCAATCATGAAAGAAATCGATAGAGAGTGTCAAAAGGGTTAATCGCTTTTTGGTTGGGATTGGATGTATGGCGTCAATGAGAGGCACTCCTAGTCCAGTTCATGTTAGTGTTATGTATCATAACATCACGTAGCATTCATAGCTTTTTTTACCAGACCCAACACATGGATGCGGGATGGAGAATATTTTTCAATCACAAAGGAAAATGATTGGAGATTGAAATTAAAAATACTAAGAATCCAACAGCCATTTTTAAATCAACACTGCAAGTCAGAGTATGCAGTCTTCCTATACACACTCAAAACATCCAATCAATACTTAATCGATATGGTTCTATTCCAAGATATTTTTCCTTTATAATAATGAAGGTGTATACGCATCAAGTGATGGCAACAACATTCAAGTGCCAAATAAAAACATCCAGTCAAGATATTCGATTTCACAATCAAACATGACAACTTACAGCACACACAGCTGAATGTTGCATGTATCAAACTAATATTTTTGGTTTGCTCGACTTAAAGATGCCTGTTTTCCTAGACTAGATATCACATTCGACGAAAGGATGAACCACGACAAAGACCTCCGTCGTGATCATTGACCTGGGCTACAGTCAGTCAGAAGGAGAGATGAATGAAAAGGTCATTGACAATCAGGAAAACTGACGGATCAAAAGAAAGCTATGATGGGGAGCATTCGGTGGTCGAGAACCACAATGGCGCCCATGAACAACCTTTTTTGTTTAGTTTTTATATCATGTGTATTATTGTTCGATTGAATTAGTATGCACATTATTTTAATATTATAGTTTTTTACATTCAACTCATTGATTTTTTCTTAAGATAAAAAAATATGCAAAATTCAGGATTTAAGTTTTTACGTTGAACATATGAATTGTGATTGCAGAAGTATTAACATTCAAGATTAGATAACTTATATAAAAAAAAAAGTTTGGACATATTTTCGTTAATAATTTAAGGTCAATCGACATATAGGACTCAAATCCCGCTGCGTGCAAATTATGTCTCTTGTATCGTCTGCAGCAAAGACAAGTGGGAAGAGTTTCAGAGTGGTGCTAATAATATATTACATTATAGAAGCGCATCAAATTTCGTCTCTGCATGAGCTTCCAGTGTGGAGCTTATGATACACTGGCTTGTAACAGATGGAAATAAAAACGTGAAAAGATTTGATTTTGCTTGTATAAGGTATAGTTTTAGATTTAGGTACATTTTTACTTTTAGATGCATCGATTATTTGTGCGTCTGTATTTATCAAAGTTAGATTATAATTGTCATAAGAGAGAGCACTTATCAAAGCTTGCCATCAGCTATATCTTTTAATGGATTTTTAATGAAACTTCATCATAAGATATATGGAAGTGTGTGATTTTATTGGAAACGAGCCCCAGTTCTTCATCTAATTTTTGTTTAAATATCTTTTTACTGACACATTTTGGAAGAGAATGTATGTAACAATGTCAATTGTCGCCGTGGGTGATTGTCAAGATATAATATACGATTTTGAAACTAATTATTCAACTAGCACACAATTTAGTTCTGCCTAGCCTATATAATTTGTGAATCTCATGGAAACCCATTAGTATATTATACACCTGATATACCTGCCTAAATCTTCGTGTTTCTTATCTGGTCGTTACTACACTATCATCCCAGAAGAGATCTTCAATCTTAAGTATGCAATCTCCTCTTCTTCTACGATTACCTTGGATTTGTGTTTGATTCTGATCAAACTTTATAAAAGAAACAGTAGTCATATGCCTAGTATATAACAAATAGAAAACCGTGATTTGTGTCATGTATGTAGATTACGTGAGGTCTTTCTTCAATTTTTATTTTTATTAAGGATATTTTCCCCGCGACAAAAAACTCCGTCATCGTTCATTTCCTTAATAAACGCGGGAAATTCGACTGAAAATTCGTTACTTCCAATATCATGTTACCTGTAACATAGGAAAAACAACACGTGACCTAAAACTGGGAGAGTTCATTCACTTCGTCGTATTAGGAGAAGGGCTCTTTAATTGTACAGCTCGTATGTATGATGATACAATGAATAAGATAATTAATACGAAATACACTCCCCATCTTTGTTATTCATGACACAAAGTTACCTCATGACATAGATTTGCAAAAATTACGTAAAATGGGAGCTTTCAAAATATTTATGAATCACTCTACTCACGTTGGCTAAACAAAGAGTCTACTCAATGAGTATAGTCCATCCATTCCTCTATACAAAGTTAATGTATCCTGGTGGGTTGCGTTTATATTCAGGTATAAGGTGGTTCACGCCATAATTCATTACCACCTTTCCTTCTTTCATTGCTCGATGAAAAAAAAATCTTGAGGCAGATAGTCTTCAAAGATGTCTTTTATTCCTGTTTTCGCCCATGCCGTCAACCTCTTCTGGTCATTGTACGTTTCTGTGTTGGGCTTTGTTTTTTGACGCCTTGTGTACATGAATTCATCCATA
Source organism: Hemicentrotus pulcherrimus (assembly GCA_003118195.1). NCBI lineage: Eukaryota > Metazoa > Echinodermata > Echinoidea > Camarodonta > Strongylocentrotidae > Hemicentrotus > Hemicentrotus pulcherrimus. Next base: position 79,460 of record BEXV01000096.1, read on the forward strand.
ATTTTAAAGCCAAAGAAAGTGTGGGCAGGGAGAAAGAGAAAATAGTTCATCTTGATCATGATTTGATTTGTGGTTTGTATGTCGCCAGTATGATGACGTGGTTTTATGCGTCTCTCCTCGCTTCATCAAGCATAGTCATGTCGATTAGACTTCATTGCATTAATACTAAAATTTGTCTTTAATTACCCCCCCCCCCTCAATCAACACCCATTTCTGTCCTTTAAAAATCCTCTGAATCTCGTACAGATGATAATAGTTATATTTAAATATTTTAATAGTTCTTGTCGTCTTTGTCTTCTCACTCCTGACTCTCTCTCTCCCCCTCTCTCTCTCTGTCTCCATGTCTCTTTTCCTCTCTTTCTTCATTCTCCCTTTCGCTCACAGTTTATCCTCTCTCTCTCTCTCTCAATCTATATAAACTATCTACCTCTTTCTCCCATCTCTCTCCGTTCTTGCCTCTTCTCTACCAATCCGATTTGAATCAGTTTCTAACCTGTTGATTAAAACACCTCCATAATAATAGATATTTGAATAAAAAAATCTTGATATTATTGCCTCCTTATAGCTATCGAAAAACTGTATTAAATTGAACAACAAATACCTAATTCAACCGCAAACTTATTCCACAATACATTTTGCATAATAAAGCTTAACATTAGAAGTTTGTTTGACTGCATTACTAATAAGAGAGCGACTTTGAATAACATTCCCAATGCAGCTGCCTTGTTTTCTTTGGTCAAAATTGATGCAATATCAAGCCGCAGGCCTCGTATCCAGAGATTTGGATTCTGGAAAGAAAATGTTGACTTGAAAATTGCAGTTTTTAAATTAAATGAAAAAAAGAGAACAGCACTACGAGAATAAACAATATTTTTAAAGATTTTGTTAAAATGTAGTTTTTCATTTGATAATGGGTGAGGTCATTGAGGCATGTAAGGACAACCTTTAAACAAAAACAAAAAACAAGGAGAAAAAATAGGCTTGATATTTTCAGTTATTTTTTACCAAAGAATTTGGGGTCTTTATACTTTTCGTTTGAAGCATCTATACCTTTCCCTTCAAGCCAGCTAATATCACGTATACAGGTAATAAGTATACAATTACATTTTCGAGCTCCAGGCCTGTTTTTGTTCCTTCGAAAACTACATCCGCAAATATTCTCTTAATTACATTAAATCATCTTCCGAAGATGAGAGGTAGTATGGGCATTCAGCATGATAGTCTTGTAACCAGCTCACATAAAGCCTTTATTTGAATGGAAATAAAAAGGTCTTGAAATACAAGATAATTTTAGACGAATATCACTGACTAAAATTGGATTAATCAATTTTGTTTATTATTCTTTCTCTACAATAAAACAGAATCAATGATTTAAATGACTTAATGGTCGCATTATTATTACAGAGTGAAAAGAAATCGAGTTCATTGTTCGAAGCCTCATTTCTCTCATGCCTTTAGCAAATCGGAAGACACGGGTAGCCTGCACGTGACTGGGTGGTGTTTATTAGTTGTGGACTAACGTTGGGGGTAAATTCTATTTAAAGGTTCGAATATGAAATAAAACAAAACGTTTGATAAACAAACTTTTAATCCGACGTGTTTTTTTTTTCTTCAATTAGTTGGCTTAGATTTTCTCCATTTCCGAGACATTTAAATGCAGAATCGAATACTTTGACTGTATTTCCGAAATCGCACAATACTTAGTTTGTTTGAATCGGTGTTTTTTTCTTCAGTGTCGCAATGTCATTATCAAAGGCATCATTTCGAATTTGTTTATTTTTACGAGCCCCTTTGTGAAATAATATATATATGCGTTACAGAATGTGGCTCATTACTGTCAATAGTGAAGGCAGAGAAAGTGTCAATGAATGCACAAACAGATTCTTAAACCTTTGTCCTAATTTGATTTGATCTATAGAACCTTTAAGAAGAGAGCTTTTGCTCGTCTACTGCTGCATGGACTCCACTCTGCCTACGAGGTGCGTATCGATTCACGAATTGAGTTACATACACCTTGCCAAACTCAATTGCTGCTATCCCAAATTGCAACCCGAGGGTCTTTTAATAATTCACCCCCGCTCATTGCCAGCCTGAATTGCTAAGGCAGTCTGTGTTGTATAGTCAAAGTGATGCTCTTAAGAAGATATTAACAAGTGGATATGAGTGAAGAATAGAATAATAAATCATGTATCAAAGAGGTTTTTATTTGACAGCTGATTGGGTAATCATCTCTTAATCCTCCTCCGCATGTAAAGGTTGGCTTCTTAAGTTCATTTTTTTTCTTTAGTGTTTTCGCCTCACGAACGCCGCGAGAGTAAACGATGTAGAGGTTTGTGAACCCTGGGTTTCTAATCATTTCCCCAGGTAAGCATGCAGTTTGCCATGAATACAATTCTGTGATATTCGTGGTCTTCCGTCATCATAAGATGTTGAAGTAGTAAAAGCAAGCGACATTGATCGATACCTATGCGATTTAGATATGTATAAGTGAATTATAAAACACGATTCTCCAGAAAGACTGAATGAGTGAAGAAATTATTATTCAATGGAAAGAAATGGGCAAAAAACAAAAAGAGAATACGACACTCAAATATTTTCTTCTTACAACCGAATTCTTTATTGTAAGGGAAGAGAGGGTAAAAATGATGAAGATGGATTTTGTGCATAAATGAGCGAGAAGGGGGGNAAAGGATGATTAGTTTTTTTAAAACTTTATTATGCACCCATACATGTAAACAAATAGCAGCAAGATTATTATTTCCGTTCTTGTTTTTATTTGTTGTATCTTTCATTTTGTTTTTGTTTCAATGATTAATTCACCTTTTCATTTACATCTGTTACATGCCTATTATAAAATATACAAACTGTCATATATTTTATATTATTGCATGTGTAAACGGGTCTGCATGCATACATGCAAATGTCCATGCCTATTAAAGGTAAAGATTAGTTATGGTCATGCGATTGCATTGTGAAAGAAACGTTGTGGAATCGATTAGAAAAGGTTGATCATCTAGCATCTGGCATCTGCAAGGTTCTGGAATCATCAAAATGATAAGAAATTTGGCCCATTCTTTGTAAAGTTATAGAAGCACTATACACAGAAAGGTGTATATGGGACTACCCTTTATCTCTCACAGACCATGAGAGAAACAAATTTATCAAATATATGAATTAGAAGGCGGTTTCTCGGCAAATTTTTTATCATCATGTATTAGTCAAAACATATTTTTTCATATGAATGGTAATGAGAGCTTCCATTTCATTTTTTTAAATTGGGGCGTTTCCAGTACTGGTCTTTACCTTTAAATAAAAGTATTAAATACAGAAAATAATGAAATAAAAGGAGCCTTTTCCCTTTTTCATGTCCAAAACTTGAAAGCTTCCGACAAAGGCGCTGGTAGCACAGATGATTAAACCGGCATTCATTGAGGTATTTATACTAATTAATCACAAGGATTCGTGTCATTAGAAAATGAAATTATATCGGTTTGTTATCAGTCCCCAATGGCGGACGATTGATTAAGCCTCAGTCAAGCAGATAGAATCTGTTGTAATTATGAATGGCGGTATCAAGTATGGATGCTTGTCTAGGCTTGACTGGATAGGCATGAAACTATGACGATAACGATAGGAAATTACTCCTGAAATCCATCGAGAAAGGAGAGAGGGGTAACAGTGATGATTACAATTACAAGATTAAATCGAGATGGTGTAAATTCCAACAAATCAGCTCCTGTTTAGTGAATAATAGTACAAGTAATAGTGATGATAGTGATAATAATAATGATG
>BEXV01000096.1:83609-128806 GCA_003118195.1 Hemicentrotus pulcherrimus
TGATAATAATAATAATAATAATAATAATAATACTAATAATAATAATAATAATAATAATAATAATAATAGGCCTATAATAATAATGACGATAATAATGAGGGATTGTTTTTCCATTATCAAGTGACTTGTGATAGATACTAATGATGAATTTGAGGGTGATTTTTCTGTGGTGTGTGTAAGTTATCACAAGCGTCTTCCTACATTTCTTGATTATTGTTGTATGCATTAAAATCACATTTTAATTTGTGGCTTTTCGTGTACGACATTTCATGGAATGGTCAATTATTGCTATGGAGTCTGTCTTAGTGATAGCTGAAGTATTGTGTATATACATCGTCATTTACAAACCGATGATTTAATATACATGAAGATACGGGCTTAAGAAACGATTTGAAAAAGAACAATCAGCAAATAGATAATAATAATAATAATAATAATAATAATAATAATAATAATAATATTAATAATATTAATAATAAAAATGCTAATATGGTCATTAAAATGGCGCATCTACTATACAATACCTCGCTTTATAAACTATCACAATATTATCCCGCCTTTAGCCGAACAGCCGTATTAATGTGCTTCTTCCTACCGACATGACATGGTATCCATTTACTTCACCTGGGTCGAGTGTGGCTTTTGTTGATTAATGTCATAGTAAGGGACATTAATGATGTAGTGCTTGTTCAGTGTCCGGTGACGTATCAACTAGTCCATGATACTTATTTTTTTTTTATATTCTTTTCTTAATCTAAGAAAAGGCAGAGGCCTTAAATGGTCATCCCTCCCCCTTTTCAATATACACTTGATTATGATCAAACGCGTGCCCCTAACCATTTTCTTGATAATAACGGTACAATTATAACCACAACATGCACACATGGTAAACACGTTTATGCTATCAATATTTAAGTACATTAGCCCACATTATGATGTGTTACTCGATCGTATAGGAAGGGGTCTCTTCTCGTCGGTTCCTTTGATGTATTTTTTTATCGGGCTTATTCTAATCGGCAATAAAGCCGAACTTTTACATTATTCAGAGGGTGATAAGGCACGTTGATGTGCAATATTACTTAACTATTGGGGGGGGGGGGAAAAAAAAACGATGCATCGATTTCAGTTTCTTGCCTTAAATGATGTTTGAAAGCAACACAAGTTACTTCATCTTTTCTTAACTCCTTTACATTTAGGATATCTTGACAAAGAGGCGGGAGCGGGTGAATTGGAACGTGAGAGAGAGAGAGAGAGAGAGAGGGAGGGAGAGAGGGACGGGGAGAGAGGGAGAGAGAGAAAGAGAGAGAGAGGGGGGGAGAGAGAGAAAGAGATAGAGAGAGAGAGAGAGAGAGAGAGAGAGAGGAGAGAGAGAGGGGGAGGATAGGTGGAGAGAGACAGGGGAAAGAGCGGGACAGTACCAAATGGGCAATGATGACTTAGAGATAACTAGAAATGAGAATTATGTAGTGACCTGTGAGATGGAGAGGGAGAGAGAGAGAGAGAGAGAGAAAGGGAGAGAGAAGGAGAGAAACAGGGAGAACTGAGGAAAAGAAAAACAATACAGATAGCATGAGAAAAAGGGAAAGAGCCAAAAAGACAAAAAGGAGAGACACAGGGAGAAAAGGAGAAAGAAGTTAAACAATATATAAGGGAGAAAGAAAGAGAGAAAGAACGATGAGAGAAATACAGAATAAAAAGAGAGGGAGAACAAAAATGGCAGGGGGGGGGTTCTTGACCCTTCATACACCCCTTTCATCCATCGTGTAATACAAGTAAAGCAAAATAGGTTGATGCATATGATTATATTTGACACACTTGTATAGCTTTCAAAGCAAGGAACACAAAATCAATAACATGTTTAAAGGGCCTTCTACCATGACCCACTTCTTTATCATATTATTTCATTGTGAAATTTCTGAGAATCACTTATCATTTTTCTTTAAATGGTCGAATAAATTCGATTAGAAGCTGAATTAATAAAACCTACACATAGTCCACGAATTTGCATTTAATTAAGAGATTTTCCCAGAATTATAACTACACCTGTGTTTCACCCATGTCAAAAAGAGTATAGTAAATAAATGAAAAATAAATAAATAAATGAATAAAAGTAAACAGAAAAAAGTAAACACCAAATATATACTTGAAAAATTGCAAATATAAGACAATACTTCCTATTTCAGAGACTCGTTCACTACGTTAAAGAACATCATATTGATGTATGTTTAGGTATGATCAGAAAAGGACGGAGTGGCATAATTTGTATTTCACAATGATCATGATAATAATGATAACGATGTATTCGATTGTTAGCACAAGGTGCGAAAGTGAAGGTATCAGTAGGTCATTTGGGAATAAAGTAACAGCTGAATGTGTCAGAATATCAGTGGGACATGTCTGATATGTAATTAGGGCTGGTACCCGAGTGCACTTTACGTCTTATAACTCTCTCCGGGAATAAACCAATGCGATAGATACCTGAGATGAATAGTGGTGTTCATTCTGACAATCGTATCTACAAATTCTAACCCAGTCGAGCTACTATAACATAATTTAAAAGTTCTTAATTCCCATTTGCAAAAGTTAAATGGACTATGTTTTTGACACATAATAGTTGGCTTATTGAAAGAAAATGAGAGAAAAACACTTTGACATTGAAACGAATTATTTTAAAGCATGTAATTGTCTAGCCTTTAAAAAATAATTAGTATTGTAATTCAATATTTCTGGTCATGTCATGAAAACACCCCCTCTCTGTCTCTCTCTGTCTCTCTCTGTCTGTCTGTCTCTCTCTCTCTCTCTGTCTCTCTTTCTCTTTCTCTTTCTCTTTCTATCTCTGTCTCTCTTTCTCTTCCTCTCTCTATCTCCGTATCTCCCACCTCTCTCTCTCTATCTATCCCCATTATTCGTATCAACTTTCCTCTGTCTTTGTCTTTTTCTTCCGACATGTATATCTTTCGGTACTATGTCTATTTGCTTTCTCCCGTCCTCCCTCTTTCTCTCTCTCTCTCTCTCCCGTCCCCCCCCCCTCTCTCTCTCTCCCTCTGTATCTGTATCTGTCGGTTTCTCACCCACCACCTCGGCAATCCATTCCCTATCTCCTAAGTCACCGTCAGCTAACCTTTTTATAGCGATTGGTTCGTCACCGCCTTCTCTCTACCTCCTCCTCCTCCTCCTCCTACTCTGTTTTAACAGATGGTCTACTAATGACCGTCCGTCTAGGACGATCAAACATCACACCTCGTCCCCCACTCGTAACGCCATAATTAATCCTTCGATCCGCCCAAACAGTTCAGTGGTATTGGTATCCTATCGGCTCGAAAGTTAATTACTAGGCAATCACATAGATGTGTACACTATACTTATTTAATCAGATTGGATGATGATGTCATAATGCGATCAATTACAATCAGCTAGGATTAGATCTGATATTTTTTCAGGCCATGCAGAGAGCTATGAAGTATCTACTTCTGTATGATCTTTCGTTCTGAAAACCTTTGTAACTCAACCAGTGTAATACACAGCCGACACATCTCCCTGTATCAATCATGCTGTAAACAAAATTTGAATCCTTGACTAATTGTTCGACATGATTTAACTTGATATATAGCACAGACGTGACAAAACTTGAGTGTCTGTCAAACCATGCAAACAGTGATTACTTACAGGCGTGATCACAAAGACAGGTTTATGTGTTTCGATGTTTCTCTTCTTCTATTCCTCCATCCGGTTTCACGTGTCTTTTAAAGCTTTCTTGCCTCCTGCCCTCCTTTTCTAATTTATGCAATCCTGTCTGGAAAACAAGCCTCACTTACAGATTTTGTCTTTTCATCTGTGAAAAGAAATAGGTACGGTCATAAACACGTGCATGGCTGTTGACGCCACACATGCACATTCAGAGTTTCATTAATGTTCTCTTGCATGTCTCAAATGCAAAAAAAATAGGGGAATAAATTCTTACGACTCGTCCGGGTTTAGTCTAACTGAAAGTTCTACCTTGTCCTTCTTCTCCCTCTCCTTCTCATAATAAAATCTGATTGAGTCTTACGACTCATCTGGGCTTAGTCTCACCAAACATAATCCCTTCTCCTTCTTCTTTTCCTTCTCCTCCTCCTTTAACTACTTCTTCTTCTCCTTCCTCTTCCTCTTCTTCATATGTTTTTTTATTTTTATTTTCCCCCTGTTTCCTTTTTCATACCTTCTTTCCTGCCTCCCTCTTTATTCTGTCATAACATGCTTCTCAGCTTTCCTTTGGTTCATCTTGTACCCCAGTTTATCACCAAGCTTTACCTTTCTAATCTTACCAACCCATCCCTGACGAAGATCATTAATGCTTTCAAACCTGTGTTAAGTCATTCAGATGCAATCAACATCGCTAATATCTACCATCTCATATAACATATTTCAGTTACATTGCGGTTAGTAATTATCACGTCAGCAGTGTCTCCAAGCCACACCTAGCATACACTAGACAATTCAAAATCTCTCACTGCTTGAAGGAATGACGTGAATGTTTTAACGACAGTTTTAATTCGTCTTTTGTTTTTGTAGCCGCATTTTGTTACGTCGATTTATAGCACAAGGAATTCGTGTTGGAGCCAATGCACTTTTACTACCTACATCTTGACGTGTATTACACCTCGATGAAAAGTACAGTAGAGGATAGAAGAAGAAAAGAGAATAAAAATGAAATAGATGGAGTTTTTAATCTTAAAAAGGAAACCAATTCTGCATTATCCGTTGATTATATGGATTGATGTTTGGCTGTTCATAAAATATCTTTGAGATAGTTCCAGAGTCTGATGAGTCCTCTACTCTTTTTCCTTCAGGATCAGAAATAATTTATAAGGCCTGTTTTGCCAAGTATCTTTTTTTAATATTAATTGCAAAAGTACATCAATAATTCGAACAAATCTTTTCTCACATCTGATTTATAAACTGACTATCCAAAGTGAAGATTTGAGTCGTATATATCATTCAAAACACGAAATGATTTGAGATCGCAGCTGGACATAGGGAGTTAACAAAAATGTTGTCTCCGCCATTTTCTCTGTTCTCTATTATCTAATGTGTGTTGTCTTCAGCTTCTAGTTGTCTGTTTGTATGGGAGCCTTCATCCTCGGGTGCCGTGTGTCATTCGTGTATATGTTTCTTGTAACAATACCATCAGACACTCATAATAATGCTTTAAGTCTCGGAGATATGGAATGTGAGAAGTGTATTTTTGTATCATCCTTCATATAAAAAGTGCATTGCGTATGATAGCACGCGGCTCCTGAGATAAAAGCTTGTTGTTGATCGTCAAGCCCTACACCTGTCAGTACCCAGGCACATTTCGAAATGCTTAAAGAGCAGGGGGTAGTTCTTGGCTTCAAGATCAAGGCGTATAACTTAAATGTAGGCCTACTTTTAAATCGCTTGTTTACAAACAATATGCATTGAACATAAAGGAGTCTCCCCTCTACATTCCATGATCAATGCATGATTCTCTTATCGAAGAGGTATATGACTGAGAGAAGGGAAACTATGTGGCAAATATATTTTGTTAAAGACACGAGTAATATGATAAAAGTGATGTCACTGCATTATGAAAGGAGACTTGAACAATAAAACAGTATAGTGAACAGTGAAAAACACAAAATGACAGGGAGAGAGAGAAAGAGAGAATGGGAACAGACTGAGACAGTCAAACAAACATAAATAGAGATATAGACAGAAGGAAAGACAGAATAAGAGACATGATAGAAGAGAGAGATAGAGAAAGTCAATCCGAGAGGAGAGGAAGAGGGGTGGAGAGTGAGAAAGGGGGCAGACAGGAAAGAGGAAGAGAGAGAGAGAGAAAGAAAGAAAGATAGAAAGAGCGAGAGGGAAAGAGAGAGAGGGTGTGGGGTTGGGGTAACTGGAGGTGAACAAAAACACGGTATGTTACGATCTACCGTGGATCGCATGCATACAGCGAGGTATGTGATATGTATCGGCATGCGTGCACAAATAGTGAGCCCAAGGTGTGACAGGTGACAGAGTGAGTAGCTATTAAACTCACACAGCTAGACATATGGGATGCATCTCCACTCAAGACAAACCAATCTGAAAATAGAACTCTTGTAATACGCCATGCATGACTGTGGACTCTGGAAGATTGTTTATACTTAGAAAAAAATAGGGATTCACAATGTTTCATTAAATGAAGAAAAATTATTACTTTTTTTCTTCTAAAAAGCATATCAAATACAACTAACAAACGATTCACATATGTTTGGTACTATTTGCAAGATCACTCAGCTTTTTTAACGAACAGTTTGGACGCTATATTACCGATTGCTGTTTTGTCTTCCGTATATTGGCCAAGGCATTCCGAGATTTGTTAACATAGGCCTGAAATAGACAAACAAAATCAAACAATGAAACAAACAAATATCGACGGCAATTTTAACCCTCTATATCATGAGGCAAAGATAATAATAATTCAAACAAAAAATGGGCACGAGGCTGAGAAAGGAAGGCTTAGGGTGGTAGGGATTTTCATAAAAATTATGACGATTGCACTTGACCATGTTGGTCGGCTTTATTTCGCAGTTCGTATGAGGTATCTAAGGTATCAAGAGACCTCTCTGATACATATTCGGCAAATATAAACACCGATTTTAAAGTGCTGTTCTGGACTCCGGCAAAAGAAATATCAAATATGTCCTGAAGGGCTGATCTGCTCAGACATGTGTTGCTTGATATGGTATCCGCAGATGAGACAGATGGAGTATGAGCTCGAGGAGGAGGAAGACAAACAAACAGATTTCGATGGCATAATCGACCGTAGTTTGGGAAGTATTGGGGAAAACGAGTAACACTTCCATTTTACGTTTTTTGTTACATGTAAACTCGCATAACTCACATACGTCTTATGGCAAATGTACATAATGTAGAAGATACACTGCTTATGTACGATAAGAGAATATGATCTTTCTTGTTATTTTTTGTTCCTTTTTTTTTGGGGGGGGGGGTCAGTAAGATGACTATCGTTGCCTCTTTCTTTCTCAATATAACAATATTGTAACAGGTGTAGAATATCACTTTTGGAAAGGATTCATAACTACTTTGCATCAATGAGTTGAAGGTCTGAAATTTTACGGAACAGAACAGAACAAAGAATAAAAAAGTGAACGAAGAGAAGTAGAAAATATGTTATTAAAAAAAAAACATATTGATATGGAGAATTCCATGAAAGATAACAAAAAATTCCATCAGATAAGGAGCAGATGCAGAGTAAGCAATATCTTTGGTTAAAATATACAGGACAAAAATAAAAGGCAGTTTATTTGGATGATTTTATGAATCTTTTCGAATACTCCTGTATAAATTGAAAATGAGAGGATTATCGACGAAAATATACTATAAGGTTACAACAGACAGGGATTTTGTTAAAAACTCGTAGTATTATCTGCGGTTAAGAGTCTCAAAGAGGCTTTGCATATTGTTCGCTACATCAAACGATGCCGTCTTTCTGAAATGATATTTTTCAGAGATTACATTTTGAAAGATATAGTAAACCTGAGTTCAACCGCGTTTCTAAAAGCCCATCAGTTATCACAGCAGGGTCTTAAATACGAAAAACAAACAAGTAGTCGTTACTGTAAAGAAATGACATTGAAAGCGGTGCCCCGAATGAGCACAAAATATTATGTCGGCAAGCAGCGCCCTTCTCGGCGTAGCTAGGGGTACAGGGGTTGCTCTACCCCCTCCAACAAACATTCAAATCCAAGACACAGACACGTACTATATCTATGAAAAATGGAAACAGTAAGAAAAAGAACGAATAGCCTTTTTCTATTTTAAGCATTGTTTGTTGACACTAAATAACAAAGCGTTTCCTTCCGTTTTCCTCCCAATTCTGTACACATCCTTATCTTAGAATCCCAACTCCATCTCCAAACAGCACGACATCATTAGAGCGGGGTCAAAGCGTTTAAAACGAGAGCTGATATCCATGGGAGTAAAACAAAACACAGATACAGTAGGAATAAAGGCGACTAGTTCTACATGTACATCATAACTGAAATACAAAGAAGACTAAGCACATATGGGTTTCCAAAAGCATAGCTATAGGTCTACTTAGATTTCCATGAGCATGCATGATGAGAGAATCCCAGGCACAAGTATGAAATCCAAATACGAACAGAAAATGGGGGGTTTCACATGATTATGTATCAAAATTATACGGCTTTTCATAATGTAGAATTTAATCCAATATGAGAAAAAAATGATATCGGAGGATTTTCCCCATGCGATTAATTACTTCGAAACAGAATTATGACACGACAAGCGGATAAAATAAATTTCAAACGAAATTAAAGGAGTAACGTCAGATGGTAAAAATATAAAATCAAAATGCCCACGGAAAAAGAGGGAAAGGTCAAAACAGTTTTTACCTCTTCAAACTGGGTTTCAAATGGATTACAGCTGTACTTTAATTGTAGAAATAAAATAAGAATTTAAAGAAGTCATTACAAAGAGAACAAGGGAGAAGGGGGAAAGGGAAAGAAATAAAGTAGGTAAGAGCGCGAAAGAGAAAGAGATTGGTTCATGACATGACTTGTTAGCAAATAGAAAATAGGAATTGCATCGTAGATCTACGACGTTCATGATAAAATACATTGCCAATTTTCAAACGTGCTTATAATGTACAAATCTTTGAGACCCGAAATTCTCGACATGAATTCGCACCCTCAAAGCCATTTTAATGTACAAGTTCCATCAAAGGCTTACTATTGACAAAGAATTGAAAATAAATCTCAAAATAAAATAGGTCACATGGAAACTAATACAAAAATACATACAACTTCAGCAACAGATGTACACTGCTGTCTGGGTTACAGGCCATTACATGTAACACATAATAAACACGACAGTATACTAATTCCAAAAACTATAATCTTGTCTTATTGTTATAAAAGGGTATAGGACGGAGAGGGTTGGTATTTCGATTCCATATATCTATTTCAAGTGTTTTATTTTGGACATAGGGTTAGAGTATCGCTTCATTATTCGATCCTAACACGGAGTAGTTGCTAAAAAACTAACCTCCTATCCTAAAGAAGTGACCTATCACCTTTAATATCATTCAAGATGGTTGACCGACTAACCCTCAAAGTCGTCTGGCCTCATCATCTTCGCTCTCCTCGAAGACCCTTGTGAAACACAGTAAGGTTGTGGTCGAGTATGCTCTGAAACAAAAGACAAGCCCGGAGGCTATTTCGAGACACGGAGGGTCTTGCTATGATGTGTGTAAGACAGGAACAAAATTACCTCCTAACAACTCTGGCAAAAGCTTGACAAAGCCTGAAAACATTTCATGTTAACAGCGAGAACACATCCATATCAAACTCGAAGTTAACAAAATGAAGACAAAACTACGGCTATCTCTCTGCTGACTGCAACTATAATGCCACATAATACACGACTCGAAAATTTGGCTGAAAAGAAAAAAACTCAAAGACATTTAAAGGAAAAGTTGGAGATATAGGACATAATTTATATAGTATTTGTTTTCCAACATAAAATAGATATCCAATAACATAAATGTTTTAGTTTACGATATTATCTTCACTACTTTCATATACACAAGAAAACTAATAATACTTTATGCATGTATTACTTCTGATGATGTGCTGATGCATAATGGTCCCCATCATGCACTCTGTTTCCCCTTATAGCGTATCATTACCATGACAACAGCACATAGGCTATCACTATCAGGCCTGCTATAGTAACGGACCGTTTTAAAACAGCAAAATGCACCTGACTAGCTGTCTTTAAAAATAATTATTTGCAAAACTGCACTAAGGCCCCTTCACTGTATAATAACAATAGATATAGCAATTCGGAGCATGTATTTGTTCTCTATTTGATATTCCAGTCACCGTTTTAAACCGTGTAAGGTCAGTGTGATTATGAAGCTTTATGACTGCAAGCTCTAGGAGGCATCGTAAATGATGGGATGAGCATAACAATAACGTTATGAAGACAAGATACATCGATTGATAGCTGACCGTTTGATCTTTGAAAGAGAAGAACGACCTTACAGTGTCGAAAGGGTTAACGACTTCAGATCAGAGAAAAACAAAGCTTGTACATAACCATAAATCTTTCGAAGCACTGAGCTCTTCATAAAGTTATGATCTATCTGCTCAAGACGTTAACGACAATGTTTGTAACATCAGAGAAGCTTGTTTCTTCCATGGTGATTCCAGCCTTGACTTCAACCTTAACCATATCATACCATCGCCATGTCTCTGTCCTAAAAAAAAGATCACTGTTAAGCATTTTAAGAACATATTTTAGTTACATCGCGTATCTGCAAGAATAACTTCAAAAAGAGAAGAACAGTAAATGGACTGCATTACAAATCAGTCATATTTCAAAGCGTATTTTAACCACATGCATAGCTTCAGCCAGTTATCGTGGCGTAACGGGCTGAGATTTGTTTTTTGTTAGTCATAATTATCACCTTTCTCCCTTTTCAAACTGTTTAAAGAAAATAGACATTTCCGTAGTTCAAGCGAGGATAATACAATAAATAAAAAACGATTAATAATATTCTTAAAGTAATTCTTTGATACAACGGCATTGAAGGTGGGTGTTTTGAAGATCCATGACGTAGTTCACGAGGTGCATACACCCAGCTGGTTCATTTGACATCAGACTGTCATCTGCGTAACATATCGGACACAACTGTTCTGGGAGGAAAAATGAGACTTTGGAATTGCAAAACTTACCCTTTCCCTGGTCCCGTCGGAGGGAGCGTGGCTACTCTGTAAATCCAGTCCCTGGAGGAAATAGATATTTTGTTGTCAAATTTCCCTAAAATGGTCAGCGTGCTTGAAACATTTTGAAGGATATCATGTTTATCTTATTCGCAACCTCCCCTACGACAGGAAAATACCAAGTGAAATTTCAATAGCATTGCAATGGAAATTGCGCCTTCTTGGTGATAGACATTATCATTATGAGCAAGCATGGTCTTGTCAAGATGTATTTACAGTAACATATCACACGCGTCTTTCTAGAATTATATTTTTTATTTGGAGTTGGAATAGAGCTTATCACTGTTCACTTGTATCAAACAGTGATCAGATCTAAGGGGTTTCAAGACCCCCGCCCCCCAACCCTCTCGCATGAGAATGCTGGTTCTCCCACTTTCCTATATTGTTTTGTCATGTTTGGTCATTTAATGTTATATGTTAAAAGATTATTTAATCGTAGATCGAAATGCCACAAAATGAAAAGTATAAATGATAGCAAATTTTCCTTTCAATCAAAATTGCAACAGTCTTGAAATAGATTATATAATGGTAAACATGATAACATTGTTCATTTTTAGACTTCATAAATCAAATGTCATTCTTGATAAACCTTCTGATAAAACATTTGAAACCTTTTCAAAAATCAAGCGGCAACTATTGATACAGCAAAATTTACGTTTGGATCTTAATCGTTTCTCTTTTGGGAGTTCATTATTTTGATGGAGAGTCTGTCAAACAATTAGTAAAAAGGCTGACAATCGTCATCGGTGAAAAAGTGTTAAATCATTGTAGATTACGGCATACCTCTAGTCGTCTAGTCTTGATTTATGTAGACAAGAATTGTGATTGGTGTTTTGTAGGATCCACCCAAGGGGGCTGCTGTTTTGGAAAGTTAACCTCCAGAACGCCTTCAGGTTAGGATTCTCCTTTGTGATTCACTTGATTTCTACTTATACCAGGGATGGTGATATGCCCCTGATAATAGTTGTCCTCTTTCTTTGTTGTCTGCATTCCAATCAAAGTCTACTTGTTATTGACTTGTCCGAATGTAACATTTCCTTGGGTAAATGAATACGATTTAGAATATTTATTCGAATATGATTGTCGTATGACGTACGTGTACAGTCTTTGGGGATCATGGTTGTACACAAATAGGTATTGTGGTTAGTTAATTGAATGTTGTGACTGTAAGATAATCAACACACTGCAGTAAAGTTCCTTTTCGTTCGAGATGCAGTTCCATCAGTCTAGTGCTGTTTGTAAACTTGGTAGTTTTACAGGTAGAATTGATTTTTTATCATACATGTATTGTGAACAAGACACTAATCAGAAAGTTAGATTATTGTAGTATTCAGAGGACTAATTGTATATTTTGAGGTATCGAAATCATCGAAATTATTGAACGTTAAATAAATCTTGTTGAAAATCACACACTGTTAACAGCATTACACACAGTATACACAGAAAGCCGTATGTAGGACGGTAGAAACATGCGTGATATACACAGGACATAATTACTGATAGCCAGTGATGTTTTTTTCGGATCGGATATATAAGAGTAAGGTGGATACGCCACTGCATTGCTCCCAATTTAAATGATAGAATTTATTTCTCTTTAAATACGGTTTCTATCATTAAAATCCATAATATGGAATCGTTTATTTTTCAACCAAGTTTCTTTATATACCTTTAATAAGCCCGCCAATCCGTGAAGCGTCTTATCCAAAATAAATTGGATTCGTTATGAAGTAATGACTTCATCGCTTCTTGATATAAAATGTTTTGACCGCAAAGACCTGGATGGGTGGAACCTGGCCAGCTGTTGTGAGTTGTCTTGACAAGTTTATTATAGGATAGCGGCCCGGTCAAGCTAAAAGACCCGCTTTTATATAAAGCTCGCCTAGGAAAAATAGAATTTATGAGGAAGCGGCGACCCATTAATCGCAGAAATTTTGTAGAGCGAGGAAAACATGTTTAGGGGTCGGGATCAGGTCTGTCAAAGGGTTGACAGCTCTCAAAAATACTCCTGAAAACTGTACAACATACTGGGATGAAGTCTTTCCCGTTTATTCTATTTTTTTCTGTCGCTGTGCAGTTATACCATGGAGATATATCTCCATGATTATACTACACCACCTCTCTCTTCACGTGCAAGTGAACTTCATAATATATTCCATTGTACAATGTTTAACGTAATCAAAACCAGATAAACAATAACAAATGCTATATATTTTATATCACTTACTGTACGGAAATGTCAATTTGGTGAAGTGGTTGACAATTTGATGTTAAAGTTACATATTTTTCCTAGAGCTCTACTTGATATAAACCTATAATATTGTGGCTATTTTAAGGTCCTCCAGTAAAGAAACAAAATCCTACTGATTGAGAAAATGTTTAAAGACGTCAAAGTCTTTGAATTTTCATGAATGATCACTTTCATCAATTTGAGAGTCTTTTAAATTATTTCTGACGTAGTATGAGAAAACTCAGAAATAATAATACAAATAATGTCAAAATCCCACTGTTCCGTTCGTTTAAATATTGTTTCTGTGTTTATCAAAATCAACTTGATATTTATATTGTGATATTATCCTTCAAAAAGAGTTCAAGCCTGAAAAAAAAATCCTCTAAAGCACACTTATTCTCTTTTTAAAAACATTTAACACTTGATATTTGGTTTGAAATGAGTCAATAAACTTCGAAGACGTTACATCCGCTCCTTGTACGATATGAACGGATGCTAGGGGGAGATGCTTAACAAATCTGCCTGTAGATGCTATGTTTATAAACAAACTTTCACTGTGATTGCTGACGAGTATACACTTCTGACGTCATACTCATTATCATCCCAAACGATTGTGCTTTGATCAACGTGATACATAAATCAGACCTGAGCTCTATCACTTATATACATGCCTTTTGCCAGAAGATTAGAGCGAAATCTACGAGGATGCTGACACTTATAAAAATATGGTAGGGCCACAGAGGCGTCTTAAGATAAAGAATCTTGCAGTTGTTTTGAAAATCAGCATTGAAAAAAAAAGATGAGAGAGGAACGGAACTGAGGAAACAGGAAACATAGAGGGAAGAGGAAGGGAATGAGAAAAGGAGAGATAGCGTGTGCATTTCATTATAAAATTAAATTTCAAACTACTGTCACCTTTTTTTTAATTTACGTGAAAAGTTGACAAACTCCAGGGCCTATATTCACACAATTTTACTAAAGCCAGTTGTCAACTGAGTACATAAGCTATAGTGCATACATGCACTTTAGTTGATAACTATGCTTAGTAAGATTTTATGAATATTTGGTTGGATTCTTCCTTTAAGTCTACTTCGGTACCCCCATCTTTATCACATCCTCCTCCATGATGTACGTGACTTTCTAGGCAAGATGCAAGATGACTGACTAGCTTACATCGAACTGAGTAGTGTTACAAGCAAACTTAGAGGTCACACTCATAAATATTTCTTGTCTTACGGCAGATACCATTTCGAGCTGCTCGGCCATCAGACTTTCAAATAAGATGCGTTCAGCCGCAAACGTGTAAAAGTGACCAGGGTTGTACAAACGTTCTTTGTTTAAATGGTCTGTCCTGATATCCTGATCAGTTCATCTGGCCCTATGTGATACCCACTTTTTCTACAGACAGACAGATCATTGATTACGCAGATTTTATAAAAAAAATATATTGCATGTTCTGACTGTGTGTCCCTAGTGTGGGTGATATCTGTGTACTCGACTTCAAAGAGGAATTTCTTTCTAAAAATAACGCCAGCTACCAACTGACTTCAATCCAATTTGTGACCGGAAGTAGAGGAAATAGCCATTTTATCGATTTACGACATGCAATCATTTTGGCAAATAATTCATTTAGTTTTTCTTGTCAGTTTAATTGTCATGCGAGCAAATTATAAAAAGGAGTTTATTATAAATGGTAGAGAGACATGTACTTGTTCTTGATACAGGATTATAAACTATGAGCTTATGTTAAACATTGCTAGAACTCACGTTCTATCTCTTCCACTTCTTCATGGTCACTGCTGGCAGGGGAGTTTTATGACACGCTTCGGCATGATTATAATCCACAGATAATGGATTATCATGAGGATGCAGATGAAATAATAGAAAGAGAGAGAGAGAGAGAGAGAGAGAGCGTATTTCTTAGGAGGTGGCAATTAAGAAAGAAACTAATTCAGGTTTTTAAGAAAAGTGTAATACGGTTGTTTGATAATATTCGGGTAAAAGAATAAGCATTTGTGTTTATTCTATTGACAGGTTTGGATCGTCGCATGTATCTCTATCATGGCTATCATGTTACATGGTGTAAAGTAGGCTATGTTTGTTAAAATTACAGACTTTCTTTTTTGGTTATTGATCTGTAATCTGACTCTGGTTTCAAAAATGGTAATATTCTTAAAGTCCTTTTTGTGTGTTAACAAAATATGTTTCTTCAGGGGAGCTGAACAAAAAAGATTTTCATTTCCAATCACAACATTGAGTGAATGGTCATTCATTGACGTACGTCTTGTTCGCTACACTGATATATGTTTGTCCGGCACGCGGCAAACAAACAAAACAGAGGAATATGAAAATATACGAGCACTTAGCAATTTATCTAAAAGGACTGGCTTGCCACAGTTGTCAAGATGCAGTGATTTCTCAGAAGAGGATTTAACGTATATGTTCTGAAAGATGTTAACTAATGCACCAAGGACGGCCATAAACGTTATCTTCCTCCAGCGTTAGTATTGACTTTGAGATTTGATATGCGATCCTTGTGTAACAGTATGAGGAAGGATATCAACTCGGGTCTGATGGCGAACTACGAAACCATCTTGTGGATGATACGGTGATGGATCTGTAAAAGGAGAATAGGCCCGAAAGCCCATGAAAATGAATAAATGACAGCCGTTGACGTTAAAGGGAAAGTTAAGTTCTCGTTTAAGAATGCAAATGCCTTCATAGTACATGGTTATTACTCTGATTCTTATATATGACATTGCTAGTGCCCTTTAAGAATCATAAATTAGTATGAAGCTAATTATAGAAACCACAATGTGTGGAATTCAGATTACATCCGATCATACCAATTCAGCTCCACTTTTAAAAAAATACGGTGACCGTTAATAATAATAACAACACATGCACGGGCCGGCTGGTTGTGTGTTTTGCGAAAAAGCCTACATTGACACTGGCTAGAATAATACGTATAAAGCGCTATCTGGGTTTTTTAACGGCTGGTTCAAAGTTATCTAATATTTGTTGAGATTCATACATACTAGAATATTTTATATTTGATATTTCAGCCGTCTCTAAACCGATTTAGATCAAACAAGGATGAGTTTGTCAGTTAAATATTGTATGCTCTTTCAAATTTGACACTCAGTTTTCCATTGTCACACAAAAAATGTTGTGCAGAGCCCTCCATACCATAACTGAACTATCCCTTTAACTTCAGTCATCTACTGAAGATGTGATGTCATTATAGGCGGAGACAGTGAAGGGATGGGAGGGACTTTGTTTACTCGATAAAATCTGGCAAGATGTTGATTAATTTGTACTGGCTAATAAGAAATAAGGCAAGGGAACATAATCTTTGTTGGAATATTACTAATTGATTGGCTACAGATAGAGCAGGGTCGTGAATATTTTACAGTTTATGAATCGGACAGCTCTACTATTTTTCTATATGAAGAAGTAATAGCGCTCGTGTGTCATGATATAAACAGTAGCGTACCCCCGTAACAATGCAATATTTCTGGAAAAACACGGTGTAATTGTGATAATTGTGATCAAGAAAAGAAAAAAAAACAAGTACAGTAATCACGGCCCTTGGATAATTTTATTCAGTTCCCATATATTCATTTCACATTGTCTTGAATTTTATTCAGAGATATTTAATAGAATAGTATGTATCTTTATCTATTTTAATATCGTTATTCTATATATTGTCTGTTGAAATAATTCTTCCTGAGATGTTTCACCATAGCACAGATATGCCCGAGTCTTTGAACCGACGGCCTAACAAAATAATCAAAACAAAATACATGTCATTGAGAAATTGTATAAGAAATTATAAAAGAAAGCTTGACATTATTTCCCCTATAAAGTTGGCGATGCACGAACAGAGGATCAAGTGAAGTACCCGTGAACCCTGGATCATTACTTAATGTCATTACCACAGGATCTTACTTTTATATGACAGTACTGGCTTATTCGCTTCACAAAGCGAAACGTTTTCTTCCTGACACCGTTTCAATTCGGTTATTTCTAAACAGAGGTTACGGGTGACTCTAATATATCTGCACTTTTTCATTTGAATCTTTAGTGGTATCAAAAATTATTATTCATTTCATAGCATAGACAATACTAAAATATTGTTAACATTGAATACTGTAGTTGGTGTTATTGATTCGTTTGTTTGTGTTTGTGTTTGTGTCCGTTGAATTTTTTTTCTATTAATTTTCAAAGTAATATAATATTCACGAAATAGTTATGAAGAAAAAAAGCGCACTATGCGCTAAATGCTATATGACATATTCGATATTAGTTTTTGGAGCAATTGTGTTCATAAAACCTTTTCTTTTTCAGACCAGACGGATACAATGAGCACATACATGGAAAATGAAACACAGAGGAGAGTATGAGAAAATAAAGAGATGCAGATAAATGGGAGAGAGAGAGAGAGAGAGAGAGAGAGAAGAGATGGAAGAGGGTATATCACATGAATCGTAAATAAGTTAAACTGTCATACCACATTCGAATTACAGAATGCGAAATCAGCTAAATTACACACTTAATTGTTTTCAGTACAATCATGTCTCCGTTATCTACTCCATCGCGGAAGTATAACAGAGGATACCGCATCAAATCGATTCCTCTTAAAATTGATCACATTGCTTGGAATCCAACCAATCATTAATAATTCAATCAATACCATCATTATTAGTTGAATAGTTAATTCATTTCACCTTGATCAAAGCAATCGATTTATCCTCTTCGTAAAAGGTCATGATAAGTAAGCACGGTGTTTAATAATGGTAAGTTGATAGCCAAAGCGACATAAACATGGCGCCATTATGCTTTTGCCTCATCTCATGCTCCAGATGATTTCGTCACAATCATCAAAAGGTAATCAATGTAACTTTAAGAAGCGCTTTCCTCGTTAGTCCTTTTGAGTTAAAAGCGCTTTAAGTATTTGAGAAACATTATGATTGGTCGTGAAGTGGAAAATGCAAATATGATTTTTCATCGGGGCGGAGTGGAACATTATGAACGCGCAGAGAAAAGGACTTCGGATGTCTGTCGATTGAAGTGGTTTTGACCTTGACGTCTCAGAGGACAAATACCTACGTCACTCGAGGGTGTAGCGTGTATCGATCACTTGAAGAGCCACTTCCGAGCCAAGCAGTGCAATAAACATGCACTTTTCCCCATTTCATTCCTAATAATAATGTAATAGTATGTCACATGATTCACTTTTTCATCGAGTGGCTAGGTAATGTCAGATGACAGCTGTAAACATAGGTTTCCGCGTGCAACCTCCATGATGCGAAGCAGTCTTCTTCATTGTGTCTTCGATGATCTTCTGCGAGATACATGTACCTCTATTCTGTTCAATTGTTTTATCTCTACTTCTCAATGGAATTTACGGAATATAAATACATGGGGACGGAGCCTCTGTTGAAACTAAACTTATGCAATTTGGCATTTGTACAACATTACATGGAAAAGAATTATAGCACAAAATAACGGAGGAATTGTTGCCTGCCAGGAGAAGTTCAACCCATTGGGGTTAAAAATCGATGGAAATTATCAGGGTTATCTCATTATGTAGCTAGGGTACTGGAGGACGTCACATTATGAGAATAACTGGATTTAATTTTTATTTAAATTTATTTATTGAGCTCAACTCCTTTCTACTTGACAATGAACAGTTATAGAAAAACAATGAAGTTTTTTCCTCAAATGACAAAGAGCCCATTTTCATCACCCCGTATAGGCCTAGGTAAAATTTGGAAATTTATATCAAGCGTGGGTGATCAAATATAGTTACATTATACAATTAATACAAAGAAAAACAAGTACTGAAACATCATGTCTTGCTTGCCCCTGGCAAACAGACCTGCGTTCTCAAATTTAGCTTCTACAAACTGTCATCTGATATATGGAAACAAATATTCAGTTACAATGTCACCTTATTCTCATCACTAAAGCACTATGAATAACCTGAATGCATCTTTAATCATTTTTGTAATTATTCAAATTGACAGCGCTTTGATTGCGCTGGGTCATAAAAAGTGGCACTTCTCGTTATGGGTGTCGTATACATTATGATGATGCCCAATGGCAGAAGTGACTATTTCATTTCACGCAGACTATCATTTCATTTTTGGTATCGATTTTCGTGGGTATTGAGATCGTGTTTCGATAGTGCGGAAGGTGATTTAGTCGTGGTAAAGTGTGAGATATAATTGGAACCTTTGACCATTTCCTCAGATCAATAACTTGTTTTAGAAGTAGGTGACGCAATCTTTGTGTTTTACGGATAATATCAATAGCCGAAAAAGGACAGACTACTTTTTTCGGGGGGAGGGGGCAGAGGGGTTGACTACTTATAAGAAGAACACAAGATTGCCAATCATACCATGATAATTCTTTAAAAAAAGATACATCATCATCATAACATAATGATGCAGCGACATATCCAGGCTGGGTCGTGAGAGGGAGCGTAATGTGAGGGATTCTTGTCGTTGAATCAATGTTTAATGCGAGGACCATAGATGAAATATTCGGACGTAATGCATGAATGCTTCACTGAATACACAAAGCGACGAAAATGTATATCACAAATTAAGAGCTTATCCCCTCTGGCCCAGTTATGATACGAGTAGGTATACGTTAGGTAGATCTTAAGAATTTAGAGGCTTCTGAAAAGAGAACAACTTATTACTTTGTTCACGAGTGCAGAAGCATTCTCTAGAAAAAATAAACAAGATTAGTATCCTGCATGCACATCTAAGGGCTTCCCGTGGGATATGAATATTTGAAAAGATATTTTACGAACTGTTATATAGCGTAGTCTGCGATAGGCAAACTGCAAACTTTAAAACCTTCATCCGCTTTAATATACTAGTGAATTAAATCAAGGAAAGTGGTAATTAATAATGCATGTGGTCTTTTCTTTATTTTATTTCATATCTATCTTTATTTTTTTCTTCTTCAGGCGATAATATTTAATTTAAACATTTCCCTTTGACTGATCCGTGTACGAGATCAGTTTTTATAGCACATTAACTCGTTCCCAAAACATAATACTCTTTTTTTTTTAATCGAAAAATGCTACGGTTAGCTTATGTTTTTATGTTTTTTTTTTCGTAATGTTGTTGTTTAACTCCTTAGAAAGAAAGTAAAAGTGACAAAAGATTAGCTAATAATCTGAGTAAGATTACTTTTTCATTCATTGCTTTAATTGACAATACGTGTATAGAGAAGAATAATCTTAGATGAGAGAAAGCGAGAGAGAGAGAGAGAGAGAGAGAGAGGGAGAGAGAGAGAGAGAGGACAATGCCCTAACAGTGGGTTTGGTCGTTCATATTTTGTGATGATTAATAGTATAACATTTTGAGACCGAGACGATTGGCATAATGTATATCTCATTTAGACTGGCGTCATTTATAAACTAGATTTTTAAAAAATGAGCTATATAATTAATACTCTCCCTCCCAGCACCTCACACCACACATCCTTCTTAATGACATTTACACGAGCAACTTAGCGAAAGAGAGAAAGACCTAAATTGAATAGATTATAAGAATACAACCCTATCAATGTCGAATGGCTAAGTGTTCAATTGAGCGTGTTTTTAATTTTGCCTGAAACTAAGTTTAATTAAGAGGAACGGAAAAGAAAAGAAATTAAGTTTTATGAAAGACGTTTGTCTTTTTTTTTTATTTTAGTGAAATTATACCATTTTTAGCAGAGCAAAAAAAAAGTCCACATAGCAATATTGGACGAACTTTTAGGCAAATGGCAGGGAAAACTCAAGAAAGTTTATTGTCAGATTTTGTCACTCAAAAATTGGCACCTCGATTTGACCCAGGTGTTGATCTAAAGAGCCCCTAAGGTGTGAACCTTATTACCCCCTTCAACTTTCAACCGAAGCCTTCCAAATCCAGCGCCCCAGACACCGCTTGCCTTTCAAACCCGTCAGCTTGATAATATTGCCCCCGACATTTCGGCATAGTTTTGTCAGAGCACGTACAGACAGTACAGTAAAGAATGCTGGTGCTATTATTGTCCGTATGTTTTGACGTGTGAAACGTTCTCGAATAGGGCGGGGCTGCCGAGTCCACACTGATTGTCGAACTGTGACTGGTCAATTGATGTATGATTGGCGGTTTGAGCTTAGCTGCAGTTGCTGTGGGGAGGCGTGGCTTATTGGGTTCATTCAGTAACGTTCGTAGGTACTAGGGTGCTGTGTCGTCCACGTTGATTCTGTGTGTGTGTGTAAGAAAGGAACGTTGGAAAAGTTTGCACTGGCTTGAAGGGAACTGCACGCTTCGGCACGCAGTTTGAATCTCTCCACCGGTTTTCTCTCGATTTTGAGTTTGTTATTTCTTTTAGCAAATTTCTTGGGACTGTTATTTTATGGACTATTTTTTTGGAGATTGTTGAGGAAAACTCTTTCAGGAGAAATATATTCGAGGACTATATTCATATAGATAATCTTCTTCTGATTCAACGTTCGATAGGAGATCAAACTTAGGAACTGTTCAAAGTGTTTGACTGGTCTGTGAGAGTCGAGAGCGAACTGAAGTTTGTGGAAAGAAGGTAAGATATTATGTTTCTGTTATCCTTTGCTTCATATACTGTTTCTTATTATTTTCACTAATTGCACAGTTTGAGTCTCATACAAATCCTGTTTGAAGAGAGGATTTCCAAGATTTCATTTTGTAAAAACTTTTGACAAATTACAAAGAGGGCTTTTAAAGCTCATTAGGTTATTGCCTATAAATAAATAAATATCAGAACCATAAATTTATTTCCAAATTTGTATTTACAGGAGCTGATACAACGTTTAACAATAATTATGATCATTTTTTCTGACATTGATTTATATATTGAATATAGTATAAGATATCATGCTGTTCATTATAATTACAATATTTATTCAATTGGTAAAATTAACATATTATTAAGTAACAAGTTTTAGTCTGTTAGTTTTATGTTATTTAATAAAGGAGTTGATGATACTGATATTTGGGTGAATCGCAATGTAAGCCATTAAACTCTATTTGCTGGCTTCTATACCTACAGTAGTTATACCATTACTTTCTGAGCCTCTGAGCTCTGTTTTCGATTAATAACACGTTGTATAATGCAGTGAACTTGATCAAGAACAATTGTACAATTGGAATAGCAATTTATCAATGTATTCAGTGAGGGTGTCGACGACAATCTGAATATGATGATGTATTTTGATCATATAGTTTGAAGTGGTGACTGCATTGATTGGTAATGGTTAAACTATTTGATGGTTCTACTTCTACTATGGTTCTATACCGCTTTTGAGAAAGATCAATGACAGTGTATTGTATTAATTGCAGTTGAATAATAACTGTACAAACGCGATGTTCACAATTCACTATTTTCATTCATCATAGAAATTGACCATATATTACTATTATGCAATGATTGGACTGCCAAGAAACAAATAATTGCAATGCGATGAGAGTACATAAAATTATTATTAAAGAGAAGGTGACCAACGTAAAATACCTTTTCCCCTTTAATGTTCTATATTAGATCGTATATATATTCTTCAGGTATCTAATAGTAATTATGCTCATGTATTATAATATCTTTAGCTGTACGGTTACCTATATACCATTGATCCTTCGTTCTTCAATTCGTTGGTATCCACGTACTCACCAAACCCGATCCAAAATGCTGATATCCACGTACTCACTAAACCTGATACAAAATGCGGTAGAGATCGACTGGAAGTTGAGATTTCATCCTTTATTCGCTCTCCTCCTCCACTTTGATTAACGTATACCAGGAAAGGGAAAAAGTTTATTGATTTCTTGAAAAACTGCACGTGCGTGCCCAGGATTGAAATACCGCCTGAACACCTATGTCAATATTAGTGCGTGAGTTGTGTACATTTATATATGACGGACGCATGCCAGATGTATGTGGAAATATGGGATTTATCAATCTATATTGCGTGTGGGAGGGAGATGTGGGGGTACGGGGGGGGGGGGGAGTTATATTGATGACATTATGATATTATGTTCGTGTTAGAATATGAAATATGATGTTTACTTTAGTTCACTCGATGTCAAAACCTGTTAGTTTAATAATGGGTTTGTCACCACTTCAATGATTTGCATTATGATTTTGAAGAAGTGTTGATTCATTTTCATATCATAATTTACGTGTGTGGCATTTTTGATGGACACATGTCATAGATATTTTTGTTTGAGCTGTCAAAGTGTAATCAAGATAACAATTCAGATAGATGTATGAGATTGTAGATTTACAAAACAATAAAAGAGAACCCGCGTCATGGTTCCTAGTTTTATATCATGAGCACTTACATTCTACAAATCAATGAAGCAAGACGTAAATTCCTGCTTGGCAAAACGATATGAAATTATACAAATCTACGAACAGGTGTAATTCAATTACTAACAGCTTTACATCCGTATTTAGTTGACGGCACCGTGTCTGTGGGAGAAGTTGCCTTTATTCTTCGTTCAACTTCAAGCACAAATTTAGATTCGCCAATATGCCGCCTTCAATAATCTTTGTCGTCCCCCTTTCTGTAATTCCTCTGTATTGTGTCTTTGTGGCTAGATCTCTCATCTCCTCTTCACGTATCGCTGGTATACAGCCATCTTCTTGACCAAGCGTAGTAGATATGTCACCGAACACTGTCCAAATACCCCTCTCTCTCTCTCTCTCTGTCTGTATGTCTATCTGTCTCTCTCTGTCCGTCTCTTTCCTTGTATATGCGTCGAAAATCGCTACATGATAACTTTTTGCAAGAAGATGTCCTATTCTGTACCCGTTGATTATCCTGGCCTTTATCCTTCGTCAGATGTAGAGTCATAGACAATAGACATGGATCCTATCTTTAGTAGATGAGAACTATGTTTCTGTTATCTTCACCAAGTCTAGGCTGATTGCTGCCCACTATAATGTGAATCGAGGAATACTGTTTTTAATATAATACATGTAGGCCTATATTAATTGAGTCTTATGAATGGCCTCCTCAGCAGGTGGATCACTGGTTAACGATGAAACTAAATAATTGATCTGTGAATGACAAGTTTTTCTTCTTTTAATGAATGCATATGATATCTGTCCCCATGTCAATGTATTTCAAACGCAGAACAGAGTTGTTTTTATTTTGAAGCAAGCTTATCTCTTCACTGAGTCTTCAGATGTATTTATTGTTTTACCATGATGCTTTAATTTGAGAAAAATTGCACATTACAGCTGTAACTATATTTGATATATTATAACCAAAGTAAACAGCTACTCTCATCCCAGCCCCCTCTACCTTTCTATTTCGCATATTTCCCTCCAATATAAGTATGCCGCCACTATGTCACCTGTCTGCCGAGCACGTCCATAAACCATGGCGTCTGGTGTGTAGAGTCGGTCAAGTCTGCTAGAAAACAAGCAACTATTACTAAACTTCAATCTGTAGCAGGCCATTTTATGTTGACACCATTAACTTAATGACAGCTTCTCTCTTGTTGACTGAACAGATTGTTGCCTATTGTCCTCTGCCCGAAGGAACGTGTTTAAGATGATAAACCGGGTGATTTTTAGGACAATGTTTACGTTTTGTTGTCCACGACTGACCGTGAATAAGTCTGTGTACCAGAGAGACATCAAACATTGTGGAGTTATGGTTAAACCAGGGATATGAGAGTTTAAACTCACATACCCTGGTTAAACAAGGAGACCCAACAACTATTCATGGCGCCATGGAATAACATTGCTTCCTACAGTATTATGCATAACTGGGTTCAGTCCCCATAATGTGAATACCCAAAACAATGTGGATATTGACTTGTTCATATTGCCTCGTTATTGAAGGAACTTTGGTAAGATCATTTCAAGGTTTTTTTCGTGCCAAATCATGGTAATTCATATTGATATTTTTAACCGAGCTATTCTTGATTTCTCTTTAACTGTATGGTTGTCATGAAATTACCCTTAGAACATGAAAATGTTTTATAGCCTTATTTAATGGGTTTCAAGAAGCAACCCCACCAACGCTACCCTACCCTCACCACCACTGGAGCCAATGGCCCCGTAAAACGATTGTTATCTCATTGCCAGCAAACAGAGTCCTGTGATAGCGTGCATTGTTTGAGGCGATTTGCTATCTGATACCAACCGAGTGGGACAACATTGATTGATCCTAATTCAGAACAGTATTCAAACAAAACTACACCTCTTATTGCGCCCAATTAATCACCATTGATGATGATTAACAATCTAATTGTGTCATTCAACAAAGCGCGACCTGGCCTTTCTCGCAGGTGAGAATGATGTATGACGGGGTCTTTGTATCGTTACTTTGTTTAAACCTCCTGCTGTGGGCATTCATCTCTGGTCAGAATTCGTAGTAATCTTTTAAAAGTTTGTGGTCAGTAATAAAATTGTTATTGAGTAGGAGTGTGCACCTGGATGAGCTAAGAAAGACGTCGGCATCTAATGTAGATACGTTACTCCTACCAGAAGAAGGGGGAGAATGTGAGCATGAGAGAAGGAACGATAAGGCAATGGGGCAAATGGAAGAAAAAGAGAGAGGGAAAGAGAGAGAGAGAGAGAGAGAAAGAGAGAGAAAGAGAGAGAGAGGGCGGGGTTGGAGTCTTAAAAGGGGAAGGAAAGGGGCTGTATATTCATCTGCAGATGCACCTGCAAAACTGATTGGAAATTTATTTGCGAGAGCACATTTTACACTGTAGTCCAAAATATCGCGGTTTTACTAATATCGCGATGCTCTACGGAAAACAAGATTGTGTAAATGGAGCTATTTAGGGGATTCTTAGTGAAAGTATGGTATTCAGATCAGCAGCCTCCTACAAAATGGGAAAGATTACTGGTATACGTTTGTTTTTGAACTAGTCCTACTTCGAACATATATGAGGAATTTCTTTTAATGACGATGTCAAAAAGAGATTACTCTTTCGTTTTTTTTCGTCAAGATAGGTAGGTTTTGACCTGTTGCAAAATATTACCTGGGTACGACGTTTCTGTCCTCTTGGCTCTATTGCGACAGTAACTGAATAAATGGCTTGGTGCTGAGAACTGTTCAAAGTCAATATGTTTATCGCAATATTCCACGTCGTTACTACCGGATTCCGGAAATCACTCGTCCGCAATGTCATTGATGTCGAGTCAAAGGGCATGACATTGGATTCGTGAGGAAGATAAGACCAATAAGACGTCGCCTCGACCTCCTTAACGCATTACATCTGTCCAACCATCGACATAGACTTTTCTTGTTTCCTCCTTCCATCTTCCCTTTAGAGAAGAAGACAAATATGTTATGTTCCTATTGTTACATAAAAGCGTGCGTTGTCTGTATTCTCCTTGCCATGACAAGATGCATTCTAAATTCGATCGCACATTAACTCTGTCGAACATTCAGTTGAAGGTATTAATGTTTCACTACCTGAAATAACCATCGTTTGCGCACGTCTCTCACTATTGCTCTTTCTGTGTCTGTGTCCTTTAATTAATCGCTAATATTTCTCTAGCATTTCATGTTTCACATTCCCCATTGCTTCTTCACCACGTTCTCTTTTACATCTGCCATTTTGGCGGCAGTATGACAAAGTGAGCTCACCGCTACGGTATTATGAGATACATTCTAAGCACCATCCACGGAGGATGTATCACCACAGCAACTTGACTTGAGACATTCTCCGCCATATCTCATCTCAAATTAGGAATAGGCAATTTAGGATTAATGCTGATACCTCTCGAACTACAAAAAAAAAACAGATCTGGGTCAAACTTGCTGCATGTATATGCACATCTAAAGAAATACACGTAAAATTAGTCTCTGGAGTATATAGGCTCTCTAAGTGCAATTCAGCCGTCGTACTAGCCTTACTTTAAGGCCAATTTTGTTTTCCTTTTGTGATATACATGATCCTGCCTTGGAAGTATCCTCTTGGAAATGGAAAAAGTCCCTGTAGTACGAGATCTTCAATTCAATCGCCATTAGATCGACCTTCAGTTCGCTTTTATTCATGTTATTTCGTATTTCAAATACAGGTTGTTTTGAGATTTAAATTGAGTGTTTTCGATCTTGTTGCTCACGATTAAAGCATCGTAAACCCTTTTTGAATTCCTCTATTCGATATTTCAGGTCCGTCCCTCCCCTTACATTTCAAATAGACCTATATTAGAAAAGAAGTAGACCCAGAAAATAAAAATGTTGGTAAAAGTGTTGATTTGAAGTCAACTGAAAGCAAGGCCATGAAATATATTCATATTAGGACTATTATCTTGAAGTTTTCCCCAAAAATGTCTATTACGCAAATAAGCTATATGCTGATCGTCAAATGTGTAATTCCACATCCATTATGCTCGTTGTGTTACAAAAAGGGAATTATTCATTCTTAGTAATACAAATTTGATATCAATGGCAACCCAAATGGTGATGTCATATTTACATCTTTATTATTGAGGGTAATGAAAATTCTAATATCAACATTCTTTTATAGAAACTGAAGCAATAAATTTTGCAAAGTGCGAAACGATAACATGATCAATGCTGTTAACAAAATACTAATTTCACTAATTAGAAAAATGCGTCTGAGATAAAGAAAGAAAGCAAAAAACATTTGTTTTTCCTTTTTTTCGTTTGTGAAAAGCGGACTTCTTTGGGCTATTTTTCCAGATCGAGACAGCGGTGTTTGTTCGAAGCTTGTACCCTTCGGCATTCAAATGTTGTCGAGTGTTCAATCCTGCCTGATGGCTGGCTGCCTGCCTGTTCGTCCAACTTGACGAAAGTAGAGAAAAAGCCGAAGAAATATGATTAATTTTGTTTCATGGCTAGTTCGCTCAACCTGATTGTGACCGTGTTATCAGAGATATATCACATCAACTGGGATTGTTTCAATATTTGACTGTCTTGTCCCTTTCTTAGTCTCCTCTTTCAGACTCTATTTATGATACTTATCGGTATCATGGATTTATTGTTTTAAATTGCTTGAGACTAGGAGTTATAAACTGAACATAATCTCTTCTAAATTATTTAATATGCACAATTGGGCTGGGTAGATATCCCGGGCATGTATCGGGTTAGATTAGCTACTCGCGTCAAATACAAAATAAATACTTTTTTATATACCATACTTCCTACTCATTTTGTTTTATATATGTAGTTCTTCAGAATAAGGCTTTTGCATGGATAAATTTAAAACGTTAAAACGACCAAGGCCTAAAAAAAAAATCTTTAAGAAATACTCTTCGAAGTTTACATGATATATCTTGGTGCTCAATCTCTGATTTTACACTTGGTACATGTATCTTTCAGTTTTTGGTTTTAAACAGGATTTATTTAGTTGTGATATATTTTCACATCTAAATTTTCAGTTGTCAAGAATGATGAACTTAAACGTATTCATGTGAACTTTGACCGAACCAAAGTGTGTCGCTAAATATTGGCAAGAGTAAATGAAAGGACGTTTTGAGAAAAAAATGCTCAAATGAGAGACTACTCTTCATCTGGAACTGATTTCCACAAAATAAAAATTTGCTTTACTTTAGAGGGATCTTGTACCCGAGGAGAAATACAAAAAAATACTTCGTTCTAGATATAATTGGTATTTCCCCAAAGGCTGTGTTGCTTGTTGTTTGAATAGTTGCATGATTTCTACCAGAGTCAGGACTTCCAAATCGTGTTGTTAAACATTTTTTTCTTTTGATTTCTACCTTCAATTTTCGCGAAACATTTCAGTTAGGCTGTCTACACTGATCGTGTCTCCTAGTATGACACACGACCGTCTGGCATCAAATTAATATTTGTTTTAGGGACCTGCCAGCCAAGATTTTTCGGAGGCAAGAAATCAGAAAATCATGTCAAGATTTGTCAGGGTATTTCGAGTCCAATCTTGAGTCACATCAGTGACTTTGACACGACCGCAGTCCTGTCTCTTATTGAACCTTTCTTGTCTATCAATCTTCCACCAATATCGATCATAATTATTTGGAGAAGAAGAGATTTCAATTATTTTGCCCTGTGATTCAGATTTTTGTGGTTTACTGATTTGTCATCATCCCACTCAATTATTTCTCACTTTGCTCGGAGCAATAATTAATTGAGCTCCAAAACAAGAACAGAGCTACAGACCAAGATATCCATAGTTGTCTTGATTGTCGGGCTCTCATCATCAGTCGCGGACTCTCTGAATCATCAATAATCAAAATTTAGGCAAAGATGATAATAGTTGAAGAAGTCACTCATCAGAAGGATATGATTGGTTAAAATTGTGATTCTGTTCACGATTTTGTTTAGATTCGTCAGTGCTTTGGTATAAAGGAGATAACAATTTTATTCTTCTTTGAAACTCTGCTGATATCTTCTGTTACAATATTAACCTTAGAGGTTGATTTCATATGTTTTCCTGCTGAGAAAATATATTGGAATTGCCTCAGGATCACCCCCGTTATAAACTGGAAAAAGTGAATATATTGCCTTTGAACTATGAGATCATCAGAAGCTTAAACCGGCGTGTCCGTCGATTAAATCAATACGAAGAATCTACTCTGATATGACAGGTATCACTCTCTTTAGAATAATCGAATCAGTGAGGTTCAGCACTTCAGCATCAAGTTAACCATGCCAGTCTCTTCTGAATACACCCATCATGAATTTTAATTGTAAGATTATTCCATCGAGCAAACAATCCTCAGATCCAATAAAGAACATCTTATTAAGCATGGAGAGGAGAAGAAGGAGGAGAAGAATAAAACAATGAAGACAACCCTGGATGGGGAATTAATAATCTAGAAAAGCGAAAGGAGATACCATAGGAGAGAAGAGTGTTAACGTCTGGAGACGCTCAAGGTCTAGGAGGAGCATCTTGGTTTGGATGAGAGTGAGATGAAGAGGAAGGATGAGCAACGATAGATGTCAGAATAGATCCATCACGGTGACCATGGTCTAGACCAGTTGGCTCTCTCCTCCAAAGAGTCAATGTCAAGCCACATCTATAGTCTATCTCATCTAAACTCGGTCATTGTGGCACCAACATTAATGGTGGAGATTGACTTTAAGACTGTAATTATACCAGGTATTTTTGCTATGATTTTCGCCACCTTCTCGTACAAAACCATTACAAGCTTGTCCGGATGATGAGTTGAAGGATCATTGTAATCACGATGTTAGGTGTTTCACATTTTCACCTGATAACCCATGAACCTTGGTGCGCATTTCAACCCAGAATGTTATTGCTTGGAGTCCTTGTCATGCATTGAAAAAAAGAGTTGTCTGGGGAAAATGTAATGAATTCCACATGAGTTTAACAACTTTTGTTAAGCAACCGGATGTCTTTGAATATATTTGAATTGTCACCACCCCGAATGGTAGATAAAATTAATGTAGTCACCGAATGGATGATGATGTTGATTGGGCTGGTAGTAAGGCTAGAGAGGGAAGGCGTATGTGGAAGAGGCGATGTTCCCCAGGTAGGAGCAATTTGAGATGGCGTCGGAACCCATCTTGAGCCGCAACAGGGAGCAGCGATCACATGCCGCCCATCTTGATGTGGTACCGAGAGATACAAGGAGATACGGGCAGGGTCAATCTCTATAGATGTAGCAAACCATCAGAGGATGATGCCGTCAAGCAGAAAAAGTGAGGCTGGTAGAGATGTAGCTAGTATAGATGTAGTCTTGTATCGAGACTTTTAAAATAGTTGTGAGGCGAACAACCTTCGTAATTTTACATGTAAATGTTAGATTACATTTAAGTCATACTTTCTCCGTACTGTAGGAGTAGCAGTAGTAGTAGTAGAAGTAGTAGGAGCAGCATCATCAAAAGTAGTAGTAGTAGTAGTAGTAATAGTAGAAGTAATAGTAAATGATTTCAATGCCAAATTGTAAAATTTTCTTGAAGTGATTAAAATGAAGTGATGTTAAAGGGGGCTAATTTAATACTGGTAATCGTCATATTGAAACATTTTAAGTTAAACTATAATGTACTTTAAGTACGTTGCTTAAAGTTGCTTTTAACATTGGAGGGAGGAAACAAAATATAATCATTCTTTATCATAGGAAGAAAAGTTTAAATATGTAAATGCGGAGTCGTGGACCATGTTAAATGTTAGGAATTAAGAGATCTTTTAAATAGATTGTTTAAAGGTAGATTTGAAGATAACCATATCCTATTCACTATTTCTAGTCATCAAACATGGGTTGTGAAAGCAAGCTGTGACTGCGGGAAGAGCATTCAGATAGTGAAAAACTTGTGAGATTGTATCCAGTAGAATGAATGTTCTTATCAATGTCGTAGATGGGTAGCGAGGTTGACATGATGAACGACTTATCGGAGCTACGTTTGTTCGCCTGTCGAAACATTATCAATTCATGTCATTTCGAGATTGCCAAAACTGTCTCGTTACTCTCGTTTTTTCCAAGATAACATACCCTTTCACAGTAACCCGTCACTTCACATTACTCTCTTTCCAATTAATCTTTGAGTTGGTGTTTCTTAAACGAAAAAGTGAAGAAAATGTCATTTTGAATACTTACAGATGATGTGGATACAATTACAATGCATGGCACAATTTCAACCTTACTGAATGATAAGCGAGATGTATAGACGAGAACTAGAGACGGAGATAACAGTTTGTCAGCTAGTGAAGGAAAACATAGAAGGAGAGAAAAAATTGAAGGAGGAGATGAAGGAACAAAAAAATTGTCAGAATGGAGCGTTATCAAACAAGAAGAAAGAGCAATTTGTCAAAATATGATTACTACATACATGGTAATTAGAGCGTGTCTGTTTTGGAATATTGGTAACTCACTTTTTGGTCAATTGCAGTTGCATTAGGCCATGGCATATTATGATCAACCCGAATATATACAACGGGTCCATGTGTTTAATATTATAAATACCGTCTTAATACTTTTGTAAAGATATACCAGAATGAGAGATGTTATCACAAACAAGTACACGAAGTTTGTCCTCGCTTGGACGGTACGACGTCCATAGTAGCTATTCGTTCACATCGGGGTGAGATAGCCTATCTGTTGTAGCAATCACTCTTAGCACCAACGTCCATTTACCGCTGGACAAAAGCCAGATAGGCGGTAGTTAGAGACCGGTGGAGCTAAAGGCTTTTTACACCCTCTTCCAATCTTAAAGCATTACGGTTATCTGGACGTGTGGTGATTGCAATAATCTAAATAGCATGGTCTCTCCCTTTCTTTCTTTGGTCAGACGGCTTCACAATGTTTGGGTGATAGGACGGTTTGTTGTCACGGACCGTTTTTACAAGGAGCAGTACCGTTTTAATGCATTATTTATTTATGCAAGCAATCGGCCACGCTTGTCCATACATACACCAGAAGCTGGTTACTTCAAAAGAGCGCGGTCATATTTCTCTTTGTATACCTAATATTTCGACCTCCCCCCACTCGGCCGAGTCCATTTGATAACGTAAACCAGTCGCGTGCTCCATTCACGGGAGGCATTACAGTGATTTATCCGTTCCTCTTTGGATTCCAGATGAGGGAATTGATAAAAATGAAGAATGGAAAGAAAACCCAATGGTATGGGACCCAAGATGATAATGGTCACTCAACTACTCAGCTGGATTATCTTGATATCTCTGTCAGAGTCAGAGCTAGGGGCATTTCACTGAACAAAGAATATGAAATAAGCAATTTCCAATTCATTACTTTTATGAAAAGCAAAATGCAAGTTTATTATCCTCTTCTTCCTTTTTATGTTTACTCATTAAATTGTATATTAAGATTACTTACTGGCGTTACCTTGGTTTGGAATACACAATGGAGAGATTATCACTGCAACAATAATGTTGATTCCGACAACAGAACATAAATATCTGAATGAATTATTAAAATAAATACTATATAAGTGTTTCAGAACTTCCCCGCGTTTGTCACGTTCTACCTTTTTATTGCGTATATTCTTGAAGATTTTCTCAACGAAAGCTCCGAAAGATTTTGCTAAGAGCATTAAAGAAAGAGACAATAAAACGAAACAATGTCCTTAAGGGAGATGACCAAAATCAAAGCTAAGTTTACCTTGTCTTAAATCCTATAAGAAGAGGCAATTCAATCATCCGTATATGACGCCCTGTCGGCCATTCACCCCTCTCTAATCTTTTCTTTTCTAACTCAGTAGCCGCCACGCGCATCTACATCCGAACAACAACACGAACTCTCTCCGTAGATACCCCCCTTTGATACTCTGCATCATCATTATAAGATGGAAAATATGCAATAAAACCGGCGAACATGTCCGTAAGATGATTCCCAGAACTGACTAACTTCTTATCCCCCACA
Organism: Hemicentrotus pulcherrimus; assembly: GCA_003118195.1. Taxonomy (NCBI): domain Eukaryota; kingdom Metazoa; phylum Echinodermata; class Echinoidea; order Camarodonta; family Strongylocentrotidae; genus Hemicentrotus; species Hemicentrotus pulcherrimus. The sequence goes on from BEXV01000096.1 coordinate 116,994, forward strand.
CATTACATGATACATCTGATCACATGGCTCAATAGCATATCATAATAGCTGTGGGCGCTCTTTACACTTCTTTAGCACGGAAGGCAGGATTTGATCGTTGGTCTTTATGAATGGAAGAATCGTCAACGTTTTGCCGGAGGTATGTTATGCACCAGAGCAACCGATGGTGACCGCATCAATAGCGAAACTCAAGGTCTCTCTGTTCTCCAGCTTGTCACCTGCTCTCCTGTTTCTCTCCACACATGCACTAGTCACCCACATCATCACCCACACCATCACCCACACACACTATTCACCCACACCATCACCCACACACACTATTCACCCACATTATTACCCACATCATTACCCCCACGCATCCATCGCATTCATGTAATATCGGTAGCCAACAATGTCAAAGCTCTCACCCTAACATACACATTCTGCACTATCTGACGTAATTTGTCTTTTAATTACATTCTTTTTGTCATTACGAGATATATTATAGAACCTTGTCAGTAATTACATGTACATTCGGTAGGCTTAGTTTAAAGAAATTCGTCCCCTTCATATTATGGTACAACAATCGTGATGGTGACGTCACTACTTACATCCAATCTTCCTAATCAGGTATTTCTTCTTGAATTAGACGAAAAGAAAGATACAGCACTCTTGATACAATTTCACTTAATCTGTCTTATCTTACTTGGCCATCTTTAATTTATCTAACGACGTCATGATTTCTAAGGTGTAGAACAGTATGTGCTTTCACTCATCACAAGGACGGAGAGGAATTGGGTCACGTGGATTGTTACCAGGTTGTCTCGACCTGTCTCAGCTATTCCTGATGACAGGGAGGCAACAGGAGATAGACCTTGTTCTAATTCCATAGTCCTTTCGTCATCATTGTCCACTGCAACACATGCTCTACCTCGCCATGTTTTGGAGTTATTGAAGATGTACTGTGGTTCAATATATTCCTGGATCAATAATAACATTTTCAGGTCAAAATCAAACGCGTCTCAATGTCTCCGGCGATCATTCACATCCGTAAACCAGAAGATATGTAAAAGAATTGACCAACAAAAGCTCCTAACATGAGTTCAGAGATAGATTCGTCTTAACTCATCTGGAATACCGGATTAAACATCCGATTTTAATAGTTAAGAAGTATTTCCTGAATCCTCTCACATTTTATTGATGATTTCCCTCGTCATACATGAGTCATTCAGATATCAAAATGTGTCCCTAAAGCTCATGATTCCAAGTTATCGATCATGGGTAATATAACCACACCAGAAAAAATCATTTGTTCAGCTCGAATCTAGAACATGGTAGTTCTATTTCGTCAAGTGTACGTTGTTTTTGTATCCTGCTTTTCCTTCCACCGATGGATCTATTTGATATAGTTGAAGAGGCTCCAAGCCTGCTTAGAATTAGCCCAGATGTCCTCTTTCGTCTTGGTGTAACTTGAGGTGCCATATCATTGATGGACAGTGTTCAGTGATATTGACAATCGTCCAGTCATGACGAGGCATTGTTGTATCTTCTTGGTATTAACCTAGCTTGATATCACTGGCTTAACGAATTCAGTGCTAGCAAACATTGTCAAACAATACGCCTTCTGTCCCTTCTTAAAACGAATAAGATGTCAGTTTGTCGAATGGAGTCTTCAAGGAGTGAAATATCTCCAAGTGTCTGTTTGTCTTCTGGTCTACGTATATGGTATTGGAGGTTTTAATAGGGGAAAGAGGACCACACAGTGGATGTGAGGTATCAATGTCTCTCTATTCATTGACAATTGATAATATAAAGATTTACATAAATACACTATAACTAATAAATAATATTCATAATTGTTGAATTAAGGAAATTGGTCACGCAAAATGAACTAAATGTGGTGTTTCTTAAAATAAATTTCCTGAGCAACTTACGAACTGCTTTGAAAGTATTAACATTTTTATTTGGAATATGATTTCGATCGAAATTACTATGAACTATTGATTGTGAGGAGTCCGCGATCTTGTCTTTAAGATTAGTGTCTGCTGAGGCTCGTTCCATGTTGATACTGAGGTGAGACAGTGCATTATCCTAATGGAACGAGACAGATGTTGAGCGGTGAAGAATGAGACGGTAGCAAGCAAGCAAAGAGATAGGAGACGTCCTAGAAGAAGACAGCATGGCAGATTGTGATAAAGGATTGGATGGGACAAGGAGTCATGAAGACCGCATTTTGATTTGATTAGCCCATACCCACTCTCCAGTATCATGCTCAAGTGCCAAGCGGCAGGAATTACTCCTCCCCATCTCCACATTCTATGTGACGATCCACGTTTTGTTGGTCAATATAATGTTGGGGATATCGGTTAATAAAATGATGAGAAAGTAATAACTTCTATGAATGGTGGTAATCGGAGAAAGAGACGCTAGGAGAGCTCGTAGAAAAGTTGTGAGGAAAACGTCTTTGTAACATACACAGAATGATTAGGCTACACCACTTGCACTGTTATATAACTTGCTGATCTCATGCAAGCTGACTGTCTGTCCGGTAGGAATTTTCTACTAGGGAATGCATAAAGAAGAAGTAAGTGTAACATGGTACTCAGTGCATTCCTTTTATCAAAAGCTGATATATCACTTTAAAGTAGGCACGTTCTCGAGATCAACGTGGTGTAAGAAAAGTGATTGAAAGAGACAAATGATTTCGGCCTTTCCTTCATGTCATTAATACAATTTGCATTAACAAAAAAGTCAGGTGAAATTAGAATCTTAACCCATTCTTGAATGGATGGAATAGAGACGCTACAACCTGTATCGCTATACATGGGCCCTAGGGCAGGTGAAAACATGAAAACCAGTCGATCATTAGAAAAGGCAAACCCGAGTACGAAGATGATGTATCTATACGACCACGGGCAAGTCGGGGCTCGGCATCGAGCTCTTCGATGAGAAATGTATTGTCCTTGTTATTGATCCTCGGTCGCTTGTAGGCGTGAAGAGAGACATTATCCATTCATCAATATCATGTTCGGGATGGAGTGATGTCTTGGAGCTATATATTATGTGACTGGTTATGATAGTTGTATCCTGTGGCGTTGAGGTTCGTTGCTGGTGCACTGTTACTCGGTACTTTTACATTCATGTTCACAAAATGTTCAGGGTCTCCCGCCGTAAATCGATGTACATAGGATGATGGAGTATACCAAAGAATGAACGAGAGAGAGAGAGAGAGAGAAAGAGAGGGAGAGGGAGAGAAAGGGTGATTGTTACAAGGATGATGGTTTGACACTGTTATAAGTGGATTGAAAAGAGGAAACTAATACCGGAGAAGTATGAATATACAAAATGATCTCATCCGTTCAAGATACTTCAACAACAAAGAACCAAACACATTTATCATCTGTTATTCATTCTTGGACGAAAGTTTCTCAAGGTTACCAGGCCAATATGTTTAACCATCATCCCGGATATCAGCTTCGATTCTTCATGTTAATGTCAAGAACTAAGCACAAGTGGAAAACGGTGATATATTTTTTCTTTTATTTTCGTATTTCTGGCATGATCCTGCAGATTAAATGAATTGTATTAGTTTTCTTCTAAAAGAGAGTTAACTATTTCAAAGTGGATGATGTTTCGCTCGATACTGCGTCTCAAACCAAAGTACTGTAGTAGTAGGACTAGGATAAAGGATTCACTTCGTAACTCGTCTTCCTACGATAGGTAGAGGTCCTGAACAAAGATCTCAAAGAAAATACGAGTTAAGAGTAATCTAGAAGCTTCTGTATATAAACTAATATCTGCAGGTGTATCTTTAGGGTGTAGTCAATGGCTTGGCGCAGGTTTTCCGGGAAAATCGATTTGACTGTACCTTCTATGTCTCTTCATTGTCGGCTTCGAGTTGTCTTTCTCGATGTCGTCTCATCACAAGTTGTCTATCGTGGCCCGTGGTTGTCATTCTACCTGGATAACATGGGGGTACACAAGAGATTATTGGTAAATCGAATACAGCTTGGTTTTCAAATAACCAAGAATTATCTATTTGTTGGAGATATTGTTGTCTGTTGCTGGAAGGATCCCGCTTGTCATACAGACCTTTTGAACCTTACACGTGAATGAGAGAAGAGTGTGAATCTTTCCCCGTTGGGTATGTTTTGTTTTACATATTCTTTTTTTGTTGTCCGATATATACTTCCTTTCTTTTCCCTCGCGTATGTCGTCTGCGTTAATGCTCTATTCATATTACCTGTCTATCTATATTTAGTTTTTAATTTTAAGTTCCAACTACGTTTCATTTCTTCTTATCAAATAATCATAAGTGAGTTTATTTATTCGTCTTTTCATTAATTCCCTTTTGCTATGTCCTGTCCAGTGTTTTACGCATCGAGTAACTCCGTCATCAATATCCTGTATCATTTCTTATCGTGTAAATTCTCCAAGCCATCGTCCTTTTGATACTTGTTAGAATCCTTTGAGGGTTTAGAGAACGGAAATAATTAGAAGATTTGCAGCGAGCTAGATCTGAACAAAAAAGATATTCGATTGAGTCCTAGTGAAAGGGCTGTAATTTGAATTCATATTTTGATTTTTAGAAACGAGAAGGAGTCTTGTCAAGTTTCTTACGAGCTAGTCAATTCAGATTTCAGATTTTTTGGAGACAGCTAATCACAACAACGCATTAACAAAAAAAAAAAAAACCCAACAACAACAACAACAAGAACATCGAAAAATCGTGCCTCATTTGAATTGATTTGAAAAAGATGTATTACAAGTTCATGCAACATGAATAACACAGGGTAAAGGATTGGTCCTTTGTTTTAGGCGTGTCTAATTTTTGCAATAAGAGTGAGGCATCATATACCCCTGAGTCTGTGGATTTCAGTGTTAGCTGTCAGGGAAGGCGTCTAGCCTCCTGCTTGTCCGTACATAGAGACGAGTCGTGCACTCCAGGGCACATGCCATACCGTGTTTCATGTCCAACCAAAACAACTTCTTTCTCCCCCGTTTTCTGTTATACTCGCCCCCTTCCCTCTTCTCCTTCATCTGGTGTGCTTGATCATAGTCGGTTCTGCTACAAACCTCGAGGGATAGTTAAATGAACGAGAACAAAATCTCTCATCTACTTCTACGGAACAGAGTTGATCGTCCTGAGCTCAAGTTCAGGCAAGAAAGAGAGTTTTTTTGTTGTTGTCTGGTCCGGTCGTGGACTACAATGCCGCCTGATGTCCACTCTTGGAGAAGAAAGCAATTAAACCCCTTCGAATCGTCTATGTCATTGACATTCATCCCCGGGGCTAAAAGCTTTCTAGAGTTTCTTCCATTGCTCGGGAAACATCGCCTATTACAATGCAGATCATGAAGGACTAAAACGTGTCGGTCAGCTTGGCGTGGCAAACCAATGAGACGATGGCGAGTATGTATGATCGGTCATACTGTCTCTATGAAGATTAGCAATGTGGTCAGTCAACTCCACATGGTAATTACACCAATAAGAATGCCTCGGATATATTTGGCCATTTAGTTTCAGTTGAAATTGTATCCTATTTTGATTTATTTCGAGACACTTGGGGCAAGATGTCAAATGTATCTTTTAAAACATCAGTATTAAATGAATATGCTTAATCATCCATGAATTCCAGTTAATTGTTAAATAGATCGTAAATGATGACTTCATGCTAAAAAATGTCTATATTAAAGCATGATGTTGTTATATTGAGCAGCAGATCGACCGTGACCAACATATGTTCATCCATATTATCAGCTAAGGTCCGTTTGATTGTTCATGTTAGCAAGTTATTTTTGCAGTTCAGGGAGGGGGTAGTTAGGGGTGGGGCGATATGATTAATTATTATTCTTCAAACTCAAAATATGTATCAAACAAAACTTTTCAGTGTTTTATCGTTTTGTTACTGTTTTAAATTAGGTAAAATATCCATGCAGTTGGGACCTTCTCAGTGAAACAATCACCCACCCCATACACCTCTTTTTACTGGACGCAAGTGCTAGTCTTTAATGACTACTTTAATCGTCAACCTTTTCTACCCAGCATGCACACATTGCGTTATGATCTGTCATGCTGGCACCACGCAGAGATGTTCTAAGTGAGGTCGTATACTCAGTCATTAACAAGTCTTCCTGTACAAGTGTGTCATAAATATTACCGTTTTAACAACATACATGTAAATAAGTAGAAGAAGTATGTGGCTTGTCCTGTTTTTGTTGTTGGTGAGACTGCAGTATTGAATTATTTTTGAAAATGTTTTATCGGCTTATCATTAACGAAATTGAGCGGAACTTTGCAGATATCTGTAGTAGATGTGGAAAGGTTCACACAGAGGAGAGGAGAGCGTTTACTCGAATACTTTTTGGCTCCGAACAGAATAAGAGTAATTTTTCACTAGAAGATGAAGGATTTCAGTTTGAATCTTCACAAAACTTATATTGAAATTTTTATAAAATGCCTATAATAAAGACGTGCCCATCCGCTTTATGGTTATTTCTTTCATTTTGGAAATTCAGATATGACATGAGACTTTGAATCACTTAACCCTATGATTCTTTGGGGAAAGTTTATACAAAGGAAAAGGGACATACGTGAATTAAAGCATAAATGTTCGGAGCACCCATGATCGAATGATAAATGATAAATGATGGAGACGCTGCTCCAGATTTGATGTATGAATGAAATGCGTGTACATGGAGGGCTTGGTAATGGCTATACCCAACACATTCACGACTCCCAACCAAGAGATCGTTCAAACGGTGCTTTATAAAATCGTGGTCACCAGAGTAGATGGAGAAAGAAAGGAGGTGAATTTTGTCAGAGATTGATTTTATTTGGATCCTGGCTATTGACCGTGCAGTGCAGTCTACGGTTTCCTTTTACCCATTCCTAATCCTAGGAGTCGAATATCAGACTGTCGGGTATTAAAGATATGGTGCCCAAGACATTCCAAGTTGCATACTAAGCATTCTCTGCCGAATTTCCGGCAACTCTTCTTTCTTCCTTTAATCGTTCTCCATTCAGCCCTCGAAAGATTGTTTTCTTTTTTTCCTTGGAGAAATTCGTATCTAGCATCTCAGATTGACATTGGTATAAATAAACACCTACTTTGTCATCCACAGCGCTATGTTGTCAGTTAAGAGATCTTTTAATGAATCACACCCAGTCACGATACGGCTTCCAGCTTATTTTTCGTTCCTCTTCCTATCCAAATCCAAAGCATATGTATTTAGACTCCCCAAACCTTAACCTTAAACTTAAACTTATTGGCTCGAATTCTAATAAAATTTAATCCGACGCTGGGATAAAGCTTTGTATAAAAAAGAACGAGTCTAACGAAAAAAAGTTTGAGTTATACATATTTTCTCTTGATTAACGTGAATTTAGACCCACGGTTTGGCTGTATTAGTAGTCTACGGACTATAGTGACACATTCCAAGCTATTTATCAAGTCCAGTACTCTACAACTCTACTACTGCTATAATTATAAGTTGGTATATGCTTCTAAAATGTATCTGCCGTTGTCTCATGTCATTGAACCCTAATGAAAAGACCTGCAGTCGAAACAAATTTTCGGATGGGGACAACTTCCATTAGGCCTTTATGAATATTCAGATACATGCTGCATCCCTCAATAAAACACCTGCAATTGGGATTGGTCAACTGAAATATCAAAATGGAAATGCGAGATTGAAATCATCATGTTAAGATACTAGACCCCACTATTCTCCTCCGTCTCTTTATCCAATCCTGAAATTAATTGTCGCCTTTCGGACTGGGAGATATGATGAATGGCTGCAACTTTCTTGATTGACTGGGGGGCTAATCTTCGTGATATATGAGACGATCAAAATGGTCACTTACATATCTGAGATCATAAATAGCCTGCGGACATCGGACCAACGCTACGTCCCAGTCTCCGTGACCACTTATATTCCTTTATCTGAACCTTTTTGTTACTTTTTATTTGCACTTTTCTTACACCGTTTAATAATATATTGTGTGTCAGTAGTTTTGTTCCCTAAAAGAGAAATTAGTCAAGTATAAAATAGATCGTAACTTATTCAAATCAAATTATCAAGCTAATATGAAACGAGGGAGAACGTGGGTATTTTACTATATATTATTTTTCGCTGGTTATATAGTTGCATAGTACTGTGGATCAAACAGTCAACAATACATCCTTTTCGCGTTCTGTTTTTTGTGGATTTTCATAAAATTTAGTGACGAATTTTCAAGTCAGATGGAAAAATTCTGTCGCCGATTTGATCAATCAGCAGCTCTCCATTTCTCGTTCTGCAATATTGGGACAAAGTATAAGGTTCTGTTATTTCCCTTGAGTGACTGCTAGTTCACCACCGGGAATGACCCTTCTTGATCTGCCGAGGCGTCCGGTCCGCATTCCAGACGGACACCGAGTGATATGGGGGTCGATGGCACGTGCCATGAGCTTTGATTTCATTTCATTTTCTGCGTCTCCTATTTTTGAATCTTGCCTCGGGGTCGGCCATTTTTAACGATAAAGATGGCAATAATGCCAAAATGCAAAAAAAAAATAAAAACAAATCTCATTTATCATAATTCATTTTTTTGACTGAGACTGATGGCAGAGCACAAGAGGGGTGTGGAATCATCTTCTGGAGTTATTGAAGTTTGGTCTATTCGTCACCCAAATAGAGTTATGCAGGTCGGCTTGGCTGTGAAACGGATCGAACTAAAACAAAACTTGCGCGAAAAGTGAAGAGGGCACTCCGATCCAGCGATCATAATGTAGCAGCTAGTGCTGTGCGCGTGCAGCGCAGATAACTTACAGCTAGCTAGCTAGTAGCTAGCTAGCTACATACAGCCGACGGACCATGAGTTGTGATCGGACCGTACACTTGTGTGAATATGGATACTACCTAGATCTATGCATGGACTTTATTTTGAGCATATATCACTGGAGAGAAACTCTGAAGAAGGAGGAAAATGACTTCTATTTGACAAAGGAGTTCACATCCTGACATGACGAACCATAGCATCTTCTTGCAGCAGTGCATGTTCTATTGTGGTCGCTACTGAGCGTTGTGAACGTACCGGTTTTACACTTCTGAGTCTGACTTAATAAATTAAAGGATCTAGATCTAACTTAGTCTACAAGCTTTACCACGGCACTAGTCTAGGCCTAACTTGTTAGAGCTCATTCCTTATAATATTGCTTCTGACTGATAATATAATTCCATATCGAATAGGCCTAGACCATAGACCTAACACAAGATATTAGACTTAGACTAGGCTAGATCTATTCAATAATTAAAAATGAGAGATGAACCAATCAAAAACTACTAGACCCTACTAGCTGCCATGTAACTAGACAAGATCTAGGCCTACCCCTGTCTGTAGCCTTCATATGTCTGAAATGTACATCTTACTTAGATAGCAACATAGTCTAGACCTCTACTCTAGAAAGATAATCTAGACCCTATGATGTATTTTTGTTGATTTTAATTAGGGCCTAGCCTAAATGCTAACTCTTCAAATACCACCATCATATTAACACTAACACTGTAACAGACTCAAACTTCAAAGGGCTTTTTACTGCCCTGCTAGTATTCTTGTCTGAACAATGATTGATTTAAACAACATCTAGATCTTACTTAGATAACAACATAGGTCTAAAAAGGATGTGTCTTTAGCATTGTGTTTCTTTCAACTATTCAAGGTTGATATAGATCTAGTCTACTTTTAGATTCCATAACATAGTTAGAGATCATGAACATGAACAACTTCCTTCCCCAGTATCTCTATTAGACTAGTCTCCCTGTCTAAAACTAAAAGTTGACAAAGTGGAACAATTTCAAATGGTCACTGATTGAAAAAACATGTAATTGAAAGTTCTACTTGCTTCCACATTATTGTGCAATAATTCTTGTCTCCTTTTCTGGTAAAAAACAAAACAATTAAGAAGTACAAATAAGACCTAATGCACAGTATTTTTCTTGGTGACACCATCGGTGGTCATTTTTGTAAGTAAAATATGTTTGAATCGAATGAGTGTATCAAAATCTATTGCTGCCACAATATTAATGACAGCTGCAACAAATTGTCAACAAATTGTCAACAAGTTTTGCTGAAATTTTCTCTCCTATTTTCTTGTTGATTTGTGGACTGAATTGAAATGATAGCCTTGGGTATTCATTCACTTTATTGTCCCGACATGTGTACTGTACACGTACATACATGTATGTCCTGATGGGAGTGTGTTGTACGTGTGTAATTTGCTTGTAGGTTTGCCCCAGTCTAAACACTATGAAGGACTTCTCATTTTTCCTTAGGTTAACTACGTGTACAAAATATTGACAGTAGTGATTAGACTATTTCGTTTTGACCTAAGGAGCTTTTGGGAACTATTAACCCCCTTTTTAGTATTTGGGAAAATCCATCATGACCCTTTATAGGCTTAAAGGTAAAGTACAACAGGCCTGAAGTTTTTCTTTACCCCAAGATGAACGAGGAAGAAGAATGGGTTTATGAAGAATAGTCGATCACATCTTTTTTTTCTTCTCCAAAGATTGTTAGAAAACATTAATTGTCAGAGATTGGGATTGAATGTCTTCGGCTGTGATTGTTGGTATTTGAGATCCTCCCCCTTCCAAGTGCATCCAGGTGTGAGAAGGTCCAACCGTCAAGAAGGTTGTATTATGTGTACTTCAACGTTTTCTCTGTTTGTTGTGATATGATAGAGCTAAAATAGCCTTGCAGAGGAAAATGTTCTCTGCAACAAAGCTGTAGGCCCTTGGTGAAAGGGAAGAACTGTAAAATTACCATGAAATATTATAGAGTGACATTGGATTCTTCAGAATAATTTGAAAAGATCTCATTATCCTTCAACAAGACTCATTTGTAATATCAGAACAAACATTAATTGGATGTTATGGATCAGTGCTCATTCCTCAGAATATGTCTCAATCTAGACAATTTATATTTGCCCATATTAACCCTCTATCACTTTCTCTCTGGCTCCAACTCTTATTTTTGTGCCATTTCCCAAAATGTTCCTTCATCCCTTCATTGTGTTAGAGGCCGGTCTCAGCCTTCCACAATACTAGTCCCACACAATTGTGAATTCCTGTGGGTAAAACGATATGGAGACAGGTTTAGAAGGTGAACTCGGGGTGAAAGAAACATTGTTTAGGTCCATTGAACGACGTAATGATGTGTCCATTGTGAGTTGAAAGGCTTCTCTTGTTGACTTGGAAGTAATTTATTTTGACCAAATACGGTTCACACCTTCCCTTGCAACTGTCTCCTGTGTATTAGGTCCATGGTATTGTCAAGCAGGAAAAATATGTTGCGTTCCTTTTACCCTTTCTCCGACCGAGGGGAAATTGGAAGGTTGCGCCATGTGTTGTTATGAGAAATAGAAGTAGCTGGATAAAGCGTTTGCTCTCAAACATCAAAACTTTACTTGTTATTCTATAGCCTGCAAAGGATGTTTACAACAAAACTGTACATACTGTTCAGGCCTGCTGAGCTTCTTTTGTATGATGGCTGAATAATACCATTGTAGGGTGGTAAATCTTCTCAAATCCTCAAACGCTTTGTTATTTTACTTCTTTATCATTTGTTTACCATCTTAGGAGAGGAAATTACTGTCCAGGTTTCATGAAAGAAAATTGGTATTTAGAGATGTTCAGTTGAATTTACAACTAGTCTAATCATGGTTTTCTTAAAATATAGAAAAGAAAATTAGAAATAAAACTACAATGGTCTTTAACTAAGTTACATTGTACAGCATAGCATCAATGATAATGATGATAGTTTTCATGTGATAAATCACAGAAAAGTATTTCCA
>BEXV01000096.1:139512-155009 GCA_003118195.1 Hemicentrotus pulcherrimus
CGACAGATGGATTACAATCAACTTGAATTTTAAAAATTGCTCTATGACGGAGGCATCATTTTCGACTGCGCGCAGTCAAAATTCCATCTAGTTTCACAATGAATTTGCATTCCAGCGTCTACATGTATGTGTCATATCGAGGTTGATCTTGATGTCGCCTGGGAGACCTCGCGCCAGAAGCTTGGCTAACATTAAATTAATGAAATTCACCATGTTCCACCAATGTTATGTGACCTCTTTCTCTGGGTCATGGATAAAGCAATGATCTTGACTTTATCTGGCTTCAACTTTTTTCTTCTTTTTTTGGAGCGAGAGGGGGAGGAATATGGCGTAAACATGAAACTGTAGAAGCTAGGTTCAGCCTGAGGTGCCCTAGGGGAGAATTGTATTGAGAGCATGCCACTTACGGCAGTTCCAATCATTTGGATAAGTGAAAGTGAAATGTTATTTATTATTATGCTGTTTTGGAATCCATGTAAGCACTCTGTGAAGATTACATGTTTTTTTTTTTTTTGCCCCGCTTTCCTTTCTGTGTATACTGTGGGAGTATGAGTCACTTTTCTGCTTGTACAGGATGATATTGAAATATATGTGACATTCCATTATACCTGTCTGTGATGATATGAGTTGATAAATTGGTGTATGGACACCCATGGTTTTCTAGGTATGAGGAGACAGGTGCATTACACACCATGGACCGAAACATGGTGTGATTTTCAGTGAAGTACTGCTTGTATTTAGCATTCCACAAATAGTTATGATATGCACTATCTAATCGTAAACCTCATCAATGTTTTAGAATTAGGTTTCAAATATCATAAACCCAAAGTATCTTATATTTGTATTTCCCCATGCCTTCAAGTGTTCCATCTTACTATGCCTACATAAAGATCAATCATGCCCATGGTTTAAAAGAAGCAGCATATATTTTCCATAGTGTACACATTTTGAAGTACAACTCCAAATATTTCAAATTCTAGTAAATTCATCTCCTCTCATACAGATATGCAATTATTTGCTTCGCTTGAGTTTTAATCAGACCATAAATTGTTAGAAATGTGGGTGTTTCTTTCTTTCATATTTTTATTTGTCTGGAAAACTTGTTCATAATGGTGAGAGCTTATAAGGAGAATAAGTATATCTGGAATCCCAAGCTGGGCCTGAGGGCTTCAATCACAGTGATAATCAGGCTAGTTAACCTCCTTTGGTTGCTTGTATTGTAACATGGCCACCCTGATAATAGTAGCCACATTGCCTGCCCACCACAACCTCCATACATAATATAGTAATAGAGCTTTCCTTTGAACCTGACAATGTACTCCATTGTACTGCTAAGGTTCAAGTTTGATCATCATCTGACTGATTTAATCTGTTCTTTAGAAATAAAAAAAATGTTAATAAAGTGGTTGCACCTACTGGATGCGATCTCTAACAATGGAAATGATTTTGTGCAAACTATGATATACTTGAAAAGGAATTTTAATTTCCTTATCATTTTGTAGAATTTGTAGAATTCTATTGACTCTTTGACCCTTTCTCGGGGTATGAGAGTACAAACAAACATCTCTCTTTTTTATCTCCATGGTATAAATAGCAATGCATGTAAATATATCTCTATTCTCCACAATCTTGGTAGTTTCTCATAAACACTTTAATGTTGTTGGTCTTTTGCATGTAGTTTCCTTATGGTATGAATTATATCTTTTTGGTTGTATGAAATTCATATTTTCTTATGCTTTCCATGACCTACTGCTTCATCCAGTCATTCCATGGAATATGTAAAAACATAATTCACACTTTTTGTAGGCCGGTTCAACTTTCTAACCCCCTCTTCATTCAATAGTGTTTTGTTATCAAAATAATAGCAGTGCCATGACAATTCATCTGTTACTTTATATTTTATATACATGTAACTATGATGGAATACCCTGAAATAAGTATTATCCTGTTTTCTGATCACTCTTTATATTTGGAACAGAAATTTTGTGAGTGATACGAAAATCTTTGAAAAGTTTGGAATTTTCGACGATGTATATTTCAATCAAATATTGTTGTATATTGTGTCCCTGAAGAGCGAAAGTTCAACAATAGAGGTTGTATTGTGAGTAATATTTAGATAGTACATGCAGCAGGAGCCACATTAGATATCATTTTCTATAGTAAGCAAGTTGTACAATGGTGTTCATTTATAAGAAATGGCTTCTCCATTGTGTAAAGGCTCTGGAGCAAATGGTCTAGCAGTAATTTGTGGTTACCAGTCCATTGTTCAGGATGCAATTTAATATTTGCTCTTGGGTTGGTGTACCTTTCAAAGTGTGGGCTACAACCAAATTTGTCTTGTTTGGGGCTTCTTTTTTCATATCAAAGTGTAACAAAACATTTCTGAATTGAATTAACTACCATCAGTTTGTACATGGTTGACAAGGTTATATCAATTTATATAGTGCATTCCTTTTGTTGGATTATAACAAGATTGTTTGAATAATTTGTAAAGATAATTCCTTTTTTGTATTTGCAAATGTATTTTATGGAAATGAGCATTTGATACCTGTATAAAGATGTAAATGTAGGCGTATATGTATATAATGATTAATTGGTTGTCAAGTTGATAAAGGCCTTTTTACTGAAACATATATAGTTCAGAATAACAAAAATTAACAAGTATTTTACTGTGTTTGAATTCTGCAAATACATGTATGTATTCAATATGTCAGAAATTACATCGGAAAGTGTTGAAAATCTTGATTTCACATTAACGATATGAGATTTTTTTTTATAAATTTGTGAAATACCTGATTCTATACTTTGTGTCATGGTTTGTATGTTTGAGATTTATCTTTGATACGTTTAAAGAAAATATTTAAAGATAAAAAAACATCTTATAAAGTGACCTCAAAGAGTACTTTACTTTTGTTAAGCAAGTGCTAAATGAGCTCCTTTACAATGCCCCTAAGATAAAAGTAAAAGTGAGAATCGACTTATCCGCAGGCACTGGACAAATATAAGTGGGCTAGAAAGAGTGAAGTTGCAATTTCCGCTCTTTTCTTTCTTTACTTATGAAAAGTCCTTAAACACACCCTAGCACTCTATAGGCTAGACATCACAGGGTCATTTTATATTGTTACTATAATATATAGAGTAGACAAATGCCTTCAGTCATAAATAGAGGATTGGGCATTTGCTTGGAATAAGTTTGTTTGCTGTGAATGAGTAAATTGCCAATTTGAGGATGGAGAGAGGGATTAGGGCTGCTGTATTTACAAGTAATTATGTTAAATAGGAATAATGAGGCAAGCGAACCGATTACAGGGGTGTATGAATAAGAAAGAATTTGCAGACAGATCATATGTGATAATCCCACATGCTAATCTTTTTAGAGTATGGTGAGCATTGGTGATGGCAATTTGCTCCTATTGTGTCAAAAGACCTTCCTTGCATTGTCTGAAAGAGTTACAAACAAGATGTTTGTGGAAAGATCCACAACTTGTTCCTGACAATTTTCTGGGTCAGTAATCCTGTAATTGGGCAAGCGAAGGTGAAAAGAGATATGAAGAAAAATCAAGATGGGACATGGGAAACAAGTCACAGAAGCTTGATAAATCCTTTTAAAATTGAGCAAGAAATGAAACCAAAATGGGAGTTTCCAGAATTAAGATAAATCTTTTGTTATTAAATGAAAGAACTTTTTTCCCTTTATATCAAGTATTGCAAAAAACAGAAAGAAAGAAGTAAAGGAGCCATTCCATATGTAAGAAATCATAAAGATGGGATCATAAAAATGGGATCAGGAATGATATGAAGATTGGTGGTGACAATGCATGACCTTGAGGGCTACAGGAAGTAATTTTCAGATCTTCAATAATTATCCTTTTCATCACTCACTTCTCACCCTCAGAAACTGGAAAAGAGATTCATTCACAGCAGCAGTACCTAGCAATCATCCAAACCATGGCTCATACCATTCTATCGAGATGGGAATGAAAAGTAATAAAAAAAAACAGTGCTGAAAATCGAGGGGAAATGGTAGCCAACATTGGTGTCTAATGTCTGTCCCATCTGTGTTTAGATTGGAATTTGAATTGGATTTCTGAAGGGTATTGTCAAATAGTGGAACAGGGGAAAGACCCCCTGCCTCTCTCTGCCTCCCAACATCTTGTGAAAAGAAACAGTCTCACTTGGTCAAGGGTAGTCGTCGTAGAAGTAGAACATGAACTTGATGTAATTATCAACGCCATCTCTTATCGTGCAGGTGCCAGGGAACCCGGCCGGGGAAGGGATAGAATGTAAATATGAATTATGACGGGTGACTCATATCAATTTTTACACATGGCAGGGCGACATGGTCAGATCTCTCCTACCATTACTAATATTAATACCCGGCTATTGCATACCATGCAGAGCCACTGAACCCTGATTGCCTTAAAGGAACATGTCAAGGCTTCTAGACCTCTCTTCATTTTCCAGTCACTGTGCAAGGAACTACATCAGCAAATAATGTAGAGAGAGAGAAAAAAGGAAAAGATTTGTAAAACTCCATGAGAAACTGAGTTGCAGCGTCACATATAATGCAGTGAAAATATACCTTTTGTAAATCAAAATGACAATTCTTTCAGGATGAACGAGTTTATTCATACATCTAGCTCTCTTCTTTATGTGTCAGATAATCTTCAATTTCTGTATTTTTTCTTGAAATCACAATCAGTATCCCAGATTAAACACAGTTTTCACTGCCTCAATAAGAGACTGAATACATGCTCCGACTCAATATTGGTATGTTTGCAAGCATATGCTACAAAGCTTCAAATGTCTACCCTTCCATTAAATATAACCATTGAAAGATGAACCTTGTGAATACAAGTCATTCATCAAAATGAGTCTCAGTATGACAGATAGCAATTCACTTTGAAGGCCAAGAAAGAGAAACTCTAGATGATGTTCACTTCCAAATTAATCTCTATAGTCGTTCCAATATCCACTGAATTCTGTTTCTGCATTGTAATGGACACCATTTGTGTTGGTAGATGGGATGCTATAGAAAGGAAAAGTATCAAGCACTTTAATCTCACAGATGAACAGAAATAAAAAGCATGATCAACAAAGAATAATCATAGAAGAGACGTACAAGAGAAAATAGGATATTTAAGTTTCAACTGTTCATATATTTTATGCAGTGTTCCTTATGGGGTTCATATTATGGCTTAGTACAAGTTATGTGATTATCATTATTTTGAAATAAATCACATTCATTTACATGTATTTATACTATTGACAATGATTTTCCTAGAAATCCCATGAATACTGAATGCAGCATTGTTTCTGTCTGTCGGCCAACTGTTATATTGTCGAGAAGAAAAACTGAACTCTGTATGGCATTACTGTCTTCTCAAGAAGAAAAAAACTAATATTGAGAATTTGCAGTTAATAATTCATATTTGAGAAGCAGCTGGTGGCAATTTCTGAAATCAGAACTGGCAGGCCATGGTGGTAGTTAAAAGATGGGGTATGTGGCTTGGGAACCATTTTACCAGGTCTTACATAAGTCATCATCATCACTGGCCTGCTAGACCTCCGTAGATGCCTCTTAACATGATATATATAGTATAGAAGAGGATAAGAGAGGTGAGACAGATCTGGAAAAAAAGGCAGGGAAATACCGCCGGGACTACATATAAGTTGCCCTCTGTTTATCGTAAAAAATCTGAATGAAACTGGCTATGATAAATAAAACCCGGGATCATATTTCGTTTGATGTCTCATGTTTTGCCGAACCGGCAGAGATTTTTTTCGAATGTGATTTTTGTTGACCCGGAAATATCATGTATTTCAGTGTTACGTTCCCCCACAGTCTTCTCTTTTGTGCTTGTTTCTTTATATTTGTTTAAAGAACTTCCTTTTGCTTATTATATGTTAGGAAATGGTTATGGTAATACCTCCTTGATCAAAATTATCAATTGCTGTTGTATGACACATTTCTAATTTCCTGTGGACTCTCTCACTTTTCTTTCAGATCCTTTATCTTTCTCAGTTTTCTTTCAGATTATTTATCTTTCTCAGTTTTATAGAAATATCTATACAAACTTGCTTATTCACTCCTTCTCTGTCAACAGTATTACAGAAACGCATTACATGAGACAGGTTAATATTTATTGTTTGATTTTCATTGCCCCAAGACATGTGTGATAGTAAACTTCTGGGTCCAATTCAATTTCTAGAAGAAAATCAAGCTCTCTGTTGTACACAAATGTTTAAGAGGTGTACAGTTTGAGCATTTGTAATCATTGTGCAGCATTGCAAGGGATATTAGTTTCTTTACAAAGATTAATCATTCTCTTCTCGATCTTGGTCATGTTTTATACTTCCTTCGCTTTACTGTGACCTTTCTCTCCTAGCATAGACATATCTAGTTTATCCTATTATGAAATTTGTCAGCGATACCTGCCGCAGTCCATGTTTGATTATCAGTGTATTCCTCCAGAGAAATCCCCTTAGTCCCACCCATACATCTTGACAAACATCTTCATCATCATCTGTGTTTGGCTCATTGCCCTTAGCTCACAGCAGGTAGATCTAGTGTCATGCTATATTAATCCAAAAATAACTGAAAATATGAGTTGAAGTTTGATACTTAAAAGGTCAACTACATTAGCTTGAATACATAATGTTTCTTGGCAAAGAAAGAAATATTTATGATTTGAGAGTTTGTTGCTTTGTTCATACCACATATTTGTATTTTCTGGTCCTAGATATCACAATTAGGAACTGCATATTTTGCTTGTTTCAATCATTGATCTTGCTTTGATAATGTATTGAATAATAGTTGGATATTAAGAAAACAGCTGCTGATTTATCGCTATATTTAAAAAAAGAAATGTAAATATACCTCAAGAGTGAATCAAAACATTGTGAATCTTTTTACGATTGCATTGTGAAAGAAAGGTTGTAGCATCGATCAGAAAAGGTTGATCATCTAGCATATAAGTATTGATGTGTACTGCAAGGTTCTAAAATCATCGAAATGATGAGAAATTTGGCCAAGTTTTGGTAAAGTTACAAGCACTGTACACAGAAAGATGTATATGGGACTACGGGATATCTATCCAGTCCGGATAGATATAATAATCAAATATATATCAATTAGTAGGCGGTTTTCGGGCAAAATTTGTATCATCATGAATTAGTCAAAACATATTCTTTCACATGATTGGTAATAAGAGCTTCCATTTCATTTTTTGAGAGGGGGGGGGGGGCATTTAAAAAACTGGTCTATACCTTTAAGAAACATTGAAAAGAGACCATGGAATAACTGAACAAACATAAAATAATGTACAAGCAATGAGAAATAGAAAAGTAGTTTTAAAAAAAGAATTGAAGGTGCAAGTGAACTTTCACCAATTTCCTAAGACATGGTTCTGACCAAAGAGTTATAACACTGGTAACTCCTTGTTCTGACTAGCTCTGTAGTATTCTCAGTCGAGTCTGACTCAAGGATTTAACCCTTTAATTGCCTCGTGGAAGAGAGATAATAGGATGATCCAACTAGGAGGTCCGATTTCTAGTCAGGGAAACCTCACTTTCTCCTGAGAGTAGATCGTCTAGAAGAATGAAGACTTACTTTAATATGCTGTGTGTCATCACATAGGATGGGTGTATACAAGAGAATTAGCCATGTAAAGGAAATGTTTTATTTATTTATTACCTGGATAATTGAAATGATTGGATTTTATATTGTAGTCTTTTGTTTTTGAAGTAAGTAGTTAATTTGTTTGTAAATGATTGCCAATGATGAGTGAAAATAAGGTAAGTGAAGGAGGATTAAAATTCATTATTGTTAGCTTATTTGTTCCTCCTATTATATTAAGTGCTCTTCTAATGAAAAACAAATATGATAGAAGGCATTTACTGAAGAGAATATTATGGCAAAAGCATTTAACCAACTCTTTGAAGATTGAATTTGTGTATAAAATGGCAGACCCAAATCTACTTTTCTTTTAGTATTTCTTGTTTTTACTGATAATATGTTTCAAAATGACTTAATGAAGTATTTATCAGTGGGCTTTTATCATGTTTATAGTTCATAGCAAGAAGGACCCAACTGATCAGCACTAGTGCCTTTCTAGCAATGATGGGGTAAATGTTGAGTAAGACCTTAAGCTATCTCATAGCACATGTGATGTTGATAGGACCTAATCGGATCAATGTTTCCATGTACTACCCTGCTGATGCGATTAGTATGTCGTATGGAATTTAGAACAGTGTTTGAGGACAGGAATGAGTTGCATGTGTATACAGGATCCATGTTTCATATCATGTTCTGATTCAGTAAGCCCTATTTCAAACTTCACATGGAAATCTAGCTTGCAATTTGTAGTGTTAAACTATGAAGGAAACAAGCAAATGCTCTTGCGTACCTTCCATTTTTGTATTGGAAAAGCATCTTTTAGCAAGTATTTGAAATTATCAAAATGTAGTAAACCGATTTTATGTAGTATCACTTTATAATTGTAACAAAGATGAAACTACTGTGGACAAGTCTGACCAAACACGTGAATGCAGAATGTATTTAGATAAGGCATTCATTCTATATGTTCTTAGTATTCATTAAAAGATGTTAGATTCAAGGTTTTCATTATTTGAAAGTAAACCCAGATGCTAGTTTCCCATAAATTCAACAAAAGATCTGGACACAGAGCAGAGATATAGACATGGCAATGTTCTTGGCAAAGGTGAAAATGGAGAGCAGACTTATAATTATTGCCATCAGCATATTGTGTTGGAAGCAAATATTGAGTATGCAAATAACGCATGGTTGCTATAGGTGATGAGATAAGATGATATTCTTTGAAAGTCGATGGGATGTAGGTGGACGCCAGAGTACACAATTAGTCACATTAATGCACTTTTGGCCCGTGTGTGCTGATGGTGTGATTTGGAAAGGGTATGATTAATTGAGAAATTTTTGCCTATTAAAACTTTGTGAATGGGGTCGAGGGAAATTATATGAGGAGCAGGGAGCTGATGTTTGCTAATTTCAGGGTTGAATTGGAAGCATATATGATGAGTAGATCATATTGGGTCAGAAGAAAAATATATGTGGCAGTTAAAAAGAGTGAGCACTGAATCTCTTGTAAAGTAAAATCATGAAAGAGTATAATAAAAGCAGATTAATAAATATGTTTTAAATTTTAGTCACTTTCAACAAAATAGGCCGTTTTTCAATATGTCCGTGTGTAGGGTATTACACAAATGAATTACACAAGAAAATTACCACTCAACAAAAAAAAATACAATACAAACATATTTCAAAACATAAGGCATTACATATAAATGAATGATTAATTATGTAGATTTTGCGTATATGGCAGAAGAGACAAGAGAAGACTAAGCTACTACACACAGAGAATTCCTCAAGTGGCAACTGTTTATGTCAATTATTGGTTGAGAGAGAATGAATGTTACAGTTCCTCTTCTTACTAAACTTGCAGTCTAGAAGGAAATAGGAACTGTCAACTGAAAATTAATCACCTTTTCATTTCCTCTTAATCACATTTTAATGTTGCCCCTTCTTAGAGCAAGTAAGTTCTAGGAAGATTAATTCCCCTTCAGCTAATGTCACATCTGCACATCACTCTAGCTTAATTCCCTCAATGTTGATTAACTCAAATTGTCCCGTCTGGAAAAATGGAAAGTTGGGAAGCTCCATTTTGTCCTCGTTTGCAGCGCATTCAGATGACAATGATTAGGAAAGACTGACAATAGTTTGTACTGAATTGATTCTACATGTGTTGCACCCATTTATCTATTCATTTTACTTTGCCTGCTAGCTTCATGAAAAGGAGGCCAATTTGAACATTTGCAGAACAGATGTACTAGGCTGTCAGCCTGATTATTTAATATATCTCTAGAGGTGAGAAGTGAGGGAAAGAGGACATATTACCTTATGAGGTAACAAATGCGCTACAGCATCCAATACAAGTATGCTATCTTTTATCTCTATCTGTATCTCTATCTCTCTCTGAGTAATGATCTCTTAATTTAATTGTACTGTGCTTGTAGAGTTATAGTCTTTGTTTTTACTTTAGACCTATTTATGGTATTACTCCTTCTTATCACTAAGAGCAAGTGTATATTTCATCTCTCAGACAAGGAAATATTGACTTGATTATCTTGTTTAAGATTATAATTCAAGCCAAACCTTTGGTATGTTCACCATTATCAAATTATGTTAAAGTTCAAAATCATTTTCAGTCAGTTTCTGTGAACAACCATAATCTGGATGCAAATATAACATTATTCTTATGCAAATTTAGATAGTCAAGTCTCGTGATATCTTCTTCATATAAATCAACAAATGAATCCCTCCCAAGAACATGATGGAATTAAAACCAGAGACAATAAAGGAAATGGCAAAGGAATAATTTCACGTTGTGAGTGAGATGCAATGTGAGAGTACTATGGACTGCATGAATGGATGGATGGATAGAAGGAAACATTGAAGGATGCGATCCCACATCCTAGGAGCCATTCTGCATGCATAGATTACTTTACTAATGTGATAATTGATTTATGAGCTATCTACAGCTGTATAAACAGTATCTCCTCTTGTATAGATGAACCAAAGCCTAAGGCCCCCAGGAGAACAAAGGAGGGAAGGGGGCCCGGTGGAAGTATTGGAAGGGGGTGGGGTAGATCCATGAGGACAATGTGACGAGATATGGTAACGACTCAGGGATAAACTAGCATCCTCCTCCTCTCTTGTATTTTAGGATGATAACATGACCAGGCAAAGACTGTATTAATTTATGCTCTGCACCATTCTAGAACTTGGATCTCATCTGGCTAACTCGCCGTTTTAATAGGAGGTGGGGGAGGAAGGGGGGGGGTGTAGTGGTAGCACTGATTGTGGTCAGATCTTGGTACTTTGAATAACTGCTAGATGGAGGGTGATGATAGCATCTGTACCATAAGCTATGAAAGAGACATGTTGTAGAATGTGTTAGGAAGATGCATTGCTTTCCGATATAGAATAATGCATTATTCAAGTACGTGCAGATTTGCCATGCATCAAGCCATACCAACAGTCTTGGTTGGTATGCCAAGGCACAAATCAGGCAACCTCATCCCATGAATTATTTGATAGAGCAAGAATTCAAATAAACATGCGAATGTTTGGAGGGATTTCACTTTCATTGGCATTTGGATGTAAACTTCTAAATTGTTTTTGTGTAGTATAAAATCAGAATTTTTGTCAGCTTGAAATTAACAACATGCACAAAATTAAATTTACCGGTAAATCAGTGCAAAACAAAAAAAAATCTGCTGGTGAATCGATGCAAATCATTAACTTTGAAAAATTCTGAATAATCAATGAAGTTTGTCTGAAGCATATTTGTAAAATACAAACTTGTAGAGGGATCCATTTAAAAGCAATTTGGCCAGGTACTGTTTGCACAATATATGTAAAGATAAATTCTATCTTCAAAATAAAACTCTATGTCTGTTGTGTATGTCTGAAGATCCTGAAGGGTAAGGGACTTGAGGTTTGGAAGGACTCATCCATAGGCTCATCCCTGGATCTTGAGACAGATCAGAGAGGATTGGAAGTAGGATTTAACAAACATTCAATGAATTCAGTCCAAGAAGAATGGGTCAGTCTTGTCTCAGAAGCTCCTTCTTATCCTGGTTTAGTAGGCCTGTCTCCAACGTAAGGCTGTTCCTATGGTCAGATGGATCTTGAGGGTTCTCTGTAGAACAGGCTTGCTTTATAGTCTAGTGACATGAGGACTGACAAATAAGAGCAAATGCAGAAACAGGACTGCTCCACTTAGTTTGTCATTTTAAGAGAATCCTAAATAATCTAGAACAAATCAATAAGGAAATCCTCTGTCTTAGGATGTATTTCATGGCTTTATGTGTAAATATTTAAAAAACTTAAGTATATTGGGCATTTAACTATAATCTGGGGTTCCTCTGATCGGTTGTTGTTTTATGAATGTTGTTGTGTAGTTCCCAGAACGAGTAAGTACAAACTTATCTGCATTCTTTCAAAGGGTGCCTTATCAATGTAATTGCTTCACAAGTACAAACATTTGAAATGGTATTTATATTTAGGGTTTGTCACAGTTTGTCACAGTTTGACCACAGTGCGTGCTTCCAATGTGGACTCATTCCGATTACCTGGCGGTCACTGCAGATTTCATCAGGGGATTAGGATGGGATTTATATACTTGGGTCAAAGGTTAATCCATGCCTAGAGAGTCTGTCTGCGGTGAGGACAGCTTCACCGCTCTATTTGTCTCATATTTGTAGCGGCTTTGTGATAGATGCAGCGCAGATGCTTCTGACACAGCGACACAAATGTATGCCAGAGTTAATTTCAAATATCGGATACCAAGGGTTCGTTTGTTGCAAGTCAATTTCATCAAACTTGCATTTGAGGGAAAAACACATCTTGAAATTATTTATTTAGGGTAGTGTGAACGCTATGAAGAAACATGTGCATGCTGTCTTGGTTCAAACGAAATAGAAAAAGATTGAAAAATACTTCCTGCACCTGCCTCACCAAGAAATGTAAGAATTCAAAATATTCCAGCTCTGACATGTCAATTACCTATTGTCATCAACATGACATGAAAACTGGTCAAAAAAAACTTTTATCAACAGATGGACGCCTGAAAAAGAGTGAAAAGTACTCCTTACCTTTCATCTTAACTATGTTCTAAATGTATTTTGTTTTTGCTGTAGTGTTCTCTGGATGTCATTTGCAATTTTATAAATGTATCTGAACTTCTGCATGTTACTGTTTTCAAATGATTTGTATCTTTTGTACTTATACATTATGAGATGTTTTGTCCTTTTCTTTCACCTGAAATAGAAAATGTCTACATCTTATGAAGACAGCAAAGGATTAAATTAAGTTGGAACAGGTGTGTACGCTGTGTGGTGGTTAGATATGTATATTAGTATGTATACAGAGTTAAAGTCCTTCCTCTCTTTAAAAATCAGATAGTACTCACACAACCCTAAAGATTTTCTTGTTATTAGCTAGTTAGGTCCATAAAATTCAGTGTACTATCAAGGGATAACATATTCTTACTCAAAAAAGTATTTAAACTAATGCCTGTGGAAATGAAAGAGAGAAAAAAAAGAGTCAATCAGATTTTGTATTGATCGTGCAAAGTAAGTACCTAGAATAAAAGAATTACAAACACTGTTATGCTCTTTTGTCTAGCACATGGTGATTTCAAGACAATATACCTGTATCATAAAAGCTTTTAGTGCTATGCGAGGTGTTGATGGAGCCATTATCAATGATGAATAGATGTTTGTACTTTAGAATTCCCTCTTTCCTCTTCACTTTCTACATGCATATATATGTCATGGTACTATTAGAGTCTAATTCATGTACTTTTCAATAAGTGGCAAACGAACTCCAAGATTGACTGATGGAATCTGAAGTAACCTCTAGATTTGGATTGAAATGAATTGCCAATAAACAAGAATATTGCTCTTTGAGTGATTGGATAGGTGGGACTAAAAGTGCAATATTTCTTATCGTGACTCACTAGATATGGTGTTATATTCAATATGTCGGCGGAGCAAATCCAATGGCCTTATCTCGTATATCAATTTTGCTGTTTGTGATAGCAATTTACTGACTGTACTTCATGCCATATGGTATCCTGTAGGAACATTGAACCTGAAAGCAATATCGTTAAAACTCTCATATGTTCATTGTATGCTCTCTCTCTCTCTCCTTTTTCATTTTATGTCTGCTGTTTTCTCATTTTACCATGGATATTTATTTTTTTCAACCACAATTTGTCCCTCATTCTTTCTCTCTCTTCTAAATGTAAGGTCCATGTATATCTCATTATGTCCCTGATTTCAGCTCCTTATTTTCATTGTGACATGAATTGTAAATGGTATTGCTTTCTCCTGCTCTTCTAAGTGAAGCATTTATCAGGCATTCAATGAATATGTTATCCTGAATCATTTCCGAAGGTCACATAGTAGCATTTCCTCTCTGTACACATCTCATAGCCCACTCCGATTACCCGCTTTGCATGGAAAATAAAGATGAAATCCTCGTCTTTAGATTCCAGAGGGGCTAAGAGAGAATGCAAGCATGCATCAGAGACAAGAGCATCCAGGGACAGACAATGGAATTTCATTGAGAGCTGTCTCTGTAACATCTCTAGAGATGAATGAAGGAAGAATGATGGCCATTTGAAAACACGGAGCGTACAGGGACAGCCATCTGAAGGGTAGTATTTTTCGTCTGCGGTCCGCAAGTCCCTTGTGAGGGGCGTAAATTTACCATGAAATGGAGTTTTAATTTAATGAAGGAGGGACCCCAGACTTGAACTTGAAACAAAGACATATCCAGATGCTCCACTAATGTAATCGAGATATCAATATTTAGAGTAGCAGAGGTCAGTTGACAAGTTAATAGAATTGTGTTCTTTTTCTCTCTATCAGGCTTCTTTTTCTGCTTTGGTTGCTCAGAAATAGAAATTTCCATCCTCGGTACTAAATCTGTTCTATGATCCAATTTTTGTCATTTATCATGTATACTCCCTTTCCTGTTTAACAGAGGACATGTGGAAGTAATACCCTCAATTTAGAAAATGATTACTTTCACTTTCTGTTCGATTATATGACTTGGGGAAAAAATGTGTAAGTATGTATGTTTCTGCACTGAATGATCTCTTCTTGATCAAACTCAGATGCTCTTCCAGCTGTGTTGTTTGATCACTGTGAATAAATTATAAACATTCATATGTGAATTTAAAAAAAAGTGATGTGGACTACATGGACCAAGGCTAATACAGAAGGGTCAGCAAGGGTCATTTAATGATTATTCAGTGGAAAACTATCATGTATCTATTTTTATTTAAGGAATGTACTCTTAACATTGTATGAATGGAGTAGAGCTAACTTAGCTTTATTCCTGCTTTATGAAGAGATAGCATAGTCCTGTGCATTATCAGTCTGTAGTAGGTTCTTTAAATGCATCCAGGATAAAATATGACCACTGCTATTTGCGTTCTGTAACTTCAAAATTTTATATAAAGCTAGGATTTCAGGTTTCAGGTTAGCTAATAAGTGTTGTGTGATCACATCCACACTAATAGAAGTCAGCGATATCATCTTAGCTTTTATACTTCCTTCCAAGATTAAACATTATCCCTAATTCAAGATTCCTTTCTCACCACATTCTAACAGTATTGACATATATATGTATTACTGAGTATGAACACTGACATTGTCCTAGGGTATGCTTGTTACCCCTCCCCCTTACCCCTGTCAGTCTGTAAATCATCAGATGTCATCCCCTAGCCAGATGTTCCTTTCATCTTTCTCCCCATGGATAGGGCTAAGGATTCCATACATGCCTGGTATCAAGCCAGCCATCAGGGACTCTGTCTACAACCCATCATCTCACTTCAGCATAAGATAGCAAACAAAACAAAATGAAGATACCCCTACCCCCCCCC